>PVIY010000695.1:0-184568 GCA_004026745.1 Myrmecophaga tridactyla | reverse complement strand
TCCAGTACTTTTAATTTACTAAGTCTTGTTTTATGGTCCAGAATATGATTTTCTCTTGGTGAATATACCATGTGTACCTGAAAAGAATGTTTATTCTCCAACTGTTGAGTGAGTGTCTACAAATACCAATTAGATCAGAGTGGTTGAATTTCGTTCAGATCATCCGTATTTTACTAACTTTCTTTACCTAGTTTTATAACTGCTAAAAGAATGGTGTTTAAAAATCTTCAACTATGAATGTAGAATCATCTATTTCTCCCCTATTCTCTTAATATTTGCTTCATGAATTTTGAAGCTGTTATTAAACACATATACAATTTTGTCATCCTGATGACCTGACCCTTTAGCATTATGAAATAGCCCTCTGTATTTCCAGTGCTCTTAATTCCTTCCTGAAGATCCAAATTTTGAAGTGGTATCATTTTCCTATAGCCTGAAAAAATTCCATTTCCATTAATAAAGGATAGGTCTGTCAGTGACTAATTCTCTCTTCCTTTAGCCTTCCTCATTTGTGCTAGATTTTCATTGATTTGGGGTTAACAGATATTTTTTTCTGTTCTCTTAGAATCTGAATTGTTTTGCTCTACTGTCGTGTTCACCTGTATAGAATATGATGTTTTTCTCTAGACACTTTTAAGATTTTCTCTGTATCTTTGGAATTGAGCACTTTTACTACGATGAGCCAAGGTTTGGTTTTATTTTCATTTCTCACAACCTTTATTTTTCTGATTTCTTGATTACTGTCCCTTTATAACAAGTACCATTATTAGTCCTTCAAATTTGTTTTCACTATTTTAAATGCATGTATTACATATGAAATTTTTAATCAGTCTGTCAATTTATACAAAATAGTCTGCTGGGGTTTTGATTGGGGTTGCACTGAATTTATAGATGTATTTGGCAAGAACTGATACCTTAATATTATTGATTCTTCTGAACCATTTAACAGTATATTTCTCCATACATTTAGATCTTTAATTTCTCTCAGCAATATATATATATATATTTTAAGTTTTCTGCATATAATTCTGACTAGTGGGAACAGGTACTATTCCTGACTCTGTGTGAGTCCCAAGCACTGTTCCCTCTAAATTCTAATGGTTCTTTCTCCAGTCTCAGCAAATGTCATGGTCAGGGTCATGTGTCAACTTGGCCAAGTGGTGGTATGTGTTTGTCTAGTTGGGCAAGTGCTGGCCTGTCCGTTGCGATAAGGACATTTCATAGAATTAGATCATGATCATGTCAGCTGCATCCACAGCTGATTCCATTTGTAATCAGCCAAGGGGTGTGCCTTCTGCAATGAGTGATGCTTAATCTAATCACTGGAAGCTTTTTAAGGAGGATTCAAAAGAGAAAGCCTCCCTTTCTGCTTCGCTAGCCTCTCCTGTGGAGTTTGTCCAGACCCTCCATCGGAACCATCAGCTTCACAGCCTACCCTGTGGATTTTGGACTCTGCATTCCCATGGTTACGTGAGACACTTTCATAAATTTTATATTTGCGAGTGTTTCCTGTTGATTCTGATTCTCTAGAGAACCCTAACTAATACAGCAAGTCTCCCCTTACACATGCACTGGTCAGTACTCAAATATTTGAGGGGCATCCTCAGAAGACCTCCAGAGTCCTCTCTCTGTATAGGGCTCTTCTCTCTGATATTCTGCCCTATGATTTCCAGCTGCTTTGTTCTCCACAGACTTTTGGCTCTGTCTCATTAATTCATAAAACCACTAAGCTCACCTGGTTTCCTTCTCCCTTCAACACTCTGGAAAACTATCTTAAGGCAATAAGCTGGGACTACTCAGAGAACTAATTTATTTCTCTCCTGTCTCTAAGGGATCACTGTCTTTCACTGCCTGATGTCCAGTATCTTTAAGAGTGCTGTTCCATGTATTTGGTATAATATTTTGGTTGCTTAAGATGAAGGATACATCTAGTCCCTGTTATTCCATCTTAGATACAGAAGTCACAGCCACTATTTTTCATTTATTTCTTTTCCCTTGTACAGTTCTCCTTCTGGGACTCAATTACACATGCATATTACACCTTCAGGTACTGTTCCACCTGAAGCTCTTCTCCTTTTCCCCTCCTATCTCTTACCTCCCACTTCTTCAGATTAGATAAATTCTACTTATTAATCTTCAAGTTCACTGACTCTTCTGGCATCTCCATTCTGGTGCTAAGCTGTACAGTGAATTTTAATTTCAAATATTGTATTTTAAAATCTAGAATTTCCATTTGGTTCTATTTCTCTGCTGGGAATTCCTATCTTTCCATTCATTATTAGGATACTTTCCTCTACCTCACTCAGCATAGCTGCAACATCTAAAATTCTACTATTTCCAACATCTGAGTCTTTCTGAGATTGTCTCTCTTTATTATATTTTGATAGTGGGTCACATTTTACTGTTCTTTAATTAGCAATTCTGAACTGTATGTGGACATCATAAATGCTACAGTTTAGAGAGTCCAAATTTTGTTATATTACTCTAAATGGTGTTACATTTTGTTTTAGTAAGCAATTAACTTGGTTGGTCTGAAACAGGACTCCATACTGCTTGGATTTTGTTTCACGTATGTTCAAATAAGTGTCAACCACCTCTAAGTAAAATTTGGGGATCCCCCTCCCTTGTGTTCTTTGTTTTAGAATTTCCTCTTCAGTCTCCAGCTTCTGTGGTAACTCTGAACTGTCCTCTGTTTCTTCTGACCAGAGGTGCTATATATTTTCTCTCATAGCTTCAGCCATCCAGTGTAGTACCAATTTTAGGCTGTCCTTTGGTTAAAAGCCGTTTTGAAAGGGGGAGGGAGGTAAAGTCCCTTCTTATAAATGTCATCTCCTCTCCAGAATCTGCCTATTTTTGTTCACTCTCAAGTATTTGCAGGTAGTTGTTTTCCAAATTTTATCCAGAATTAAGGGGTATTACCTATAGGAAGTTCAGTCTAGTCAGTAATTGCTTGGTCCCACACTGGAAATACTACCTCCAGCAAAATATTTTTGAGATTTTCTACTACACTCTGCATTCACTGTTTCCTCTGAAGATCTTCTCTGATTTATTTGTGTTGGCCTTTTCCTTTCATGTTAAATACCTTCCTAAATGTCTGATGACTCTTGATTGCCTTTTATTTTTAAAAGTAACGCACTAAAAGTCAGGTTAGAAGACCCATATTGGTGGCTGTAACTTACTGAGTGGTAGGCTTCTCTTAGAAGTAATCCTGCTCAGATATTTTTGTGATTTTCATCGGAGGACCCTCAGATGTGTGTATCTCTTGTATTTCTTTGGGACTGGTCAGTTTCCTCAGAGATGACTCCTCCAATTACCTGCCTGATTCCTAACATCCTGGAGGTCAAACAAAGGAAGTCAGTTTATAGTAAACATTTTCATACAAGACTCTAGTTTTCTGTATTTTACCTTGTCAAACTCTTTGCTCTTTCTGATATCCTTGGGTTCAAGGTTTCTGTCCTACTATCATCTTCATACTGAAAATACAATGATTTTTGGCAGCTGTCAATCACATATATAGATTTTTAATTCTCTTCTTCAAAGATATTATGTATACTTTATACTCTCCAGTGCTTTGTCAGTGATTATATATGCCTCTTGACTGAATTAGATATTTTAATTTAAACATCAAAAGCAAAAAAAACAAGCAGAAACCCCCCAAAACCTTAAATATTTGTAGTAAGAGCTGACTTATGGCATGATATTCTAATCACCTTTATTTTCATGGGAACTTTATTTCATCTTCAGTAACAAAGGCTTCTTTCCCATGTGTATTCTGTTTCAGCCACACCAAACTACTTATATTCTCTCAAAGAGATACCAAGCTTTCACACTTCCATGGCTTTAAAAAGAATATTCTTTTTTTTCTATAAAATGCCCTTTTTCCTCTCTTCAGCTTTAGAACTTCTACTTTCCCAAAACATCCAGCGTAGAGATCTCCTCTTTCATGAGTGCCTCTGACTTCCAGGCAGACTCATTTCTAGGTGTCAGCTGGATAAATATAACAGCTTTATAAGTATTATAGATTTTACTCAATAATGGGAATGGAATGAATATTTATAAAATAATTGTGAAAGCTCTTGTTTCAATTATAAGTGATAAACTCTCAACCCATTACATAGAGTGAGCCCTGAGTCACACATTTTCCAGATTTTAAAGTTACCAAACTGTTTGAGGTAGAGCACAGCAGCTGTTGTGCAAATCTGCTGAAGCATTAAGGAAGAAAATATTCTCCAAATAACTTAGCTTAAAATTCTGAAAAATGCTTCAAGGATTGTAAACAGATGCAATAAATTATGGCTATAAGAAAACTTGAGATGCTAAAGAAACAAGTGCTCTTAAAATATTATAAGATTGCATTAAGCAGCAACTTCAAAGATCCTCAGAATAAATAAAAGTGAAACGATAAAGGAGTCTATCATCTTAAATGTGTCTAGTATAGTTTTCATAATACTCAAGTGAAATTAATCTCTGAAAATAAGTATATCACCAATTTCCAGAGAATTCTTATGAATTTCCTCAACCCAAATGTGAAGAAAATTAAAATTTAACCATAAGCATGTATGTCTAACCAGACTAAGTGTAGAGAAACAAAGAAACAGAAGAAAAGAATAAAGATTGATCAATGCAACAAAAACACAAGTGAGTTTTACACTGGTGGAACAGAGATTTAAGAAATTTGAAAGCAAAAAGATCAGTATTCCAACTGTAAAATATATTTTTTACCTTCAAGCCTGGCCAATGTTATCAGAATTTCCCTGATGATAAGAATGAATCCAGGCACTTTAAACACAATAATCCCCAGCTTCTTCTCTTGGAGAAACTTATTCAATTGGTTTGAGGTGGTACATGACAACGTGATTTTATCAAGTGGCCCAGATGCTCCTTCCCATGAAAGAAATCTAAGAAACACTGGGACAAAAGTCATAGTTATAAATGAATTTTAGTGGATACCTATCACAGGCTTTTCCTAAGCCAGGTTTACTAAATAATTCATGATTGTCATAAGCACTGTATTTTTAGGTCTTAAAACCTAAAGCAATCACTTAATTTAGGAGGTGGGGGCTCCCAGATCTCAATGCTTATGGTAGCTCTTAGTTTGTGATCCCCTCCTCTAACCACATTCTATGAAACCAATTAAAAATCTTACGGAACAAAATTCAGATAGAGGGATGGATGGATGGGTGGAAGGAAGGAAGAAAGGACAGACAGGTTAAGTTAGGATAGCTTAGGCTGTTGGAAAGATCTAAATACTCCATTTAATTGTCAGGAAAGAATCATAATAAAAATACCAATATAAGTCATTAGCATTTTCCTTAAATTGATATATTCCCTCCTAAGGAACAGCCTGGTCTCATCTAAGGAAAAAAAGTTTTTTTCAATGGAGATGTGTGTTTTATAAACTACACAGATCAGTTTATAGCATTATAGTCACTACTGAGCTAAATGGATTATTACCATATTTGCAAGTAATATTTAAAATACTTTTTATTTTAATTCATGTTCAGTTATTTAAATATTAAAATAATAATGATACTACCTAAATATAATCAACTGATCTTTGGCAAGGATGCAAAAGCAAGTCAATGGAGAAAGGATAGTCTTCAATAAACAGTTCTGGCACAAATGCATATCCATTTGCAAAAAAAAGTGACCCTGATAACAAACCTTCCTCCTAACATAAAAACTAACTCAAAATGCATGGCACTTGGGGCAAGAGGGATAGTTCAGTGGTAGGATTCTTGCCTGTCATGCGGGAGACCCAGGTTCAATTACCAGAACATGCACTTCCCAAAAAAGAAATCAAACAAGCAAGCAAGCAAACAAACAAAAAAATTCAACAAGTGGTACTGCAATAACGGGAAACTCATATGGAAAAAGAATGAAATGTGACCCCCACCATAGAGCATAAAAAAAAATGCACTGCAGACATAAGTATAAAGTGCAAAGCTATAAAACTTCTAGGAGAAAACCTAAGTTTAGTGATGAGGTTTTATTTACAACACCTAAAGCACAATTTATGAAAGAAAAAATAAGTTGGACTTTATTAAAATTAAAAAGATGTGCTCTATGAAACACACAGTTAAAAGAGAACAGTCATAATCTGGGAGAAAATATATGCAAAACAGATATCTGATAAAAGACTTATATTCAAAATAAACAAAGGACACTTAAAATTCAATAATAAGAAATAAACAGGCCAATTTTAAAAAATAGGCAGAAGATCTGAACAGAAACCCACCAAAGAAAATATAAAGATGACAAACATAAAAAAATGTACAGTCATTTTCAAATGTAAATTAAGCTACACATCTATTAGAATGGCTAAAATCCCCAAAACAGCCAATACCAATTGTTGGGAGAATATGGAGCAACGAAAGTACTCAATCATTGCTGCTGAGAATACAAAATGACACAGCCAGTTTGGAAGACCACTTGGCAGTTTCCTACAAAACCAAACATAATCTTACAATACAACCCATAAATTGTACTCCTAGGTATTTACACAACTGACTTGAAAATTTACGTCCACGCAAAATCTCATGTGCGAATGTTTATAGCAGCTTTATTCATAATCACTAAAAACTGAAAGCAAGCAAGATATCCTTTAATAGGTGAATGGATAAACAAACTATGCTACATCCATACAAGTGAATACTATTCAATAAATTGGGAGAAAGATTTATATATATATATGATGGAATATTGTGAGGTGACAGAAAGTCGTGAAGCATACAACAAGGTGAATAAACCAGGAGGACTTTATGTTAAATAAAATAAGCCAGAAACAAAAGGACAAATACTGTATGGTCTCTTTTAGAAAATACTTATAAGAAAATTAGGGCCTAGATTGCAAGTTCTTACAACAGTCACATCTATCCCTGAGCTTTAAGTATTATTTCTAAATTTTGAGATGCTGTGCTATATGTGTATAACCTAGTATTTCCTTGGAACTTTGGGTACCTGTATGATACCTAAGACTCAGAGCTGGAGTTCTACAGCTCTGAAAATCAGCATTCCTACATACAGCAACTGTTAAAAGAAGCTAAAAAAAGACATCAGGCTTGAATTATAGATAAGAATGAAGGCAATCTGGTTGGAACTAAGGTAAATTAGAATGCTGAGTAAAGGATGATATTGCCTGTATTTTAAAACTTCACCCTACTGTATGAGCCCAAAGGAAGAAAGGTTTATTTTGTCCAATACCTAAACTTTCTGTAGCACACAATCTAACTCAACTTGTCTGGCCAGTTCAGTTAAACAACCTAAATATATGGAGCCTGGAATTGGGAACGAGGTCTTGCAATTATGTACAATTTAACGTAATACCTGGATACATCCCAGAGTATGTTGGGCAGATCATTTTTGAAGTATTGGCTCCATCCCTCATCCCATATCATCGACAGCCCCTTCCAACATGACAAAGTTAGAATGGGCATAAACCAAATACCTCTAAAAAAGTGGGAGAAAGATCAAAGATGATGGATAGAGTTATACAGAGAAGGTAGGGTTTAACAAACGAGTATGATTGCTGAATCATTATTTGGTATTTCTTTTAGTCTCCAGTATCTTAGAGAAGCTAGAAGTAAAAACCTAAAATAGTGGAATTGTAACCCATACCAGACTCTGAAATCTGTTCTACAACTAATTGTTGTGATGTGCTTTAAAATGTATTGTTTTTTAGTATATATGTTATTTTTCACAAAAAAGAAAAAAAATTTCTTTTAGCCTCCAGGGTTTTGGAGCAGCTAGAAGGAAAAATATGAAATAGTATTATGGCAATCCATAACAAACTCTGAAATCTGTTCTGTATCTACTTATTGAAGTGTACTTTGAAAATCATTGCTTTTTTTTTCTTCCCTTTGTATATATGTTATATTTAACAACAAAAAACATTTAAAAAAAAGTACTGGCAAAGTCCATTGAAGCACTGGGGAAAAAATATGGAACTATTAAACTTTCCCAGGTATTAATCTTTTGCAACTGGGAAATCTCTGCTACTCTCCAAAACATTAGGGACTGTGCTGGTTTGAAAGGATGTACGCCCCCTAGAAAAGCCATGTTTTAATCTAAATCCCATTTCATAAAGGCAGAATAATCCCTACTCAATAGTGTATGTTCAAATCTGTAATTAGATTATCTCCCTGGTGATGTAACCCAACGAAGAGCCGTTGTTAAACTGGATTAGGTGACAACATGTCTCCACCCATGTGGGTGGGTCTTGATTAGTTTCTGGAGTCCTATAAAAGAGGAAATATTTTGGAGAAAGAAAGAGATTCGGAGAGAGCAGAGAATGCTGCAGCACCACGAAGCAGAGAGTCCAACAGCCAGCGCTTTGGAGATGAAGAAGGAAAATGCCACCCAGGGAGCTTCATGAAACGGGAAGCCAGGGGCAAAGAAGCTAGCAGATGAGTCTTGCTCGCCATGTGCCCTTCCAGCTGAGAGAGAAACCATGACTCTGTTCACCATGTGTCTTTTCAGATGAGAGAGAAACCCTGAACTTCACCGGCCTTCTTGAACCAAGGTATCTTTCCCTGGATGCCTTTGATTTCTATAGACTTTGGGGACATTATCTCGGCATTAGAACGGTAAATTAGCAACTCATTACATTCCCCTTTTTAAAGCCATTCCATTTCTGATACATTGCATTTCTGATATATTTGCAGCTAGCAAACTAGAACAGGGACTCCCAAGTTAATAGGCTAAGCTCTTGATCTTGAGGCTTGCTCTTATATAACTTATTTCTGTAAGGAAGAAGCTAAGCCTACCTATAATTATGCCTAAAAGTTACTTCCAGAGACCTCTTTTGTCAGATATGGCCTCTGTGTCTCTCTCTCTCTAAGCCCAACTCTCAAGCAAAATCATTATCCTCCCCCTAGATGGGACATGACATCCAGGGGTAAAAGTCTCCCTTGCAACGTGGGACATCACTCCCAGGGATGAACCTGGCCCTGGCACCCTGGGATCAACAATGCCAACCTGACCAAAAGGGGGAAAAGAAATGCAACAATATAAGGTATCAGCAACTAAGAGATTTCAAATAGAGTCGAGAGGCTATTGTGGAGGTTACTCTTATGCAAGCTTCAGTTAGATACTGCCAATCATCATGGTATGCCAAGCCCCAACCAATAGTATTCCTAAACACCCTAAAGAATACCCAGGTCTCTATCTGAGACTACACAAAAGTTTCACTCACTAAGTTTATTTTTCAGAAATCTAAAAATTCCAGATGGTTCCTAGGCCAGAGAAGCCCTGAAACCCAGAGTTACCAGTCTCTCCAAGAGCATCCCCCTCCCTCATGTCGACACCCCTTTTCAACATGAAGAATTTAGAATGGTCATTGCCTAAATATCCCTAAAGCTTGGGAGAAGAATCAAAGGAAAAGGAGGAGGTTTAACAGAGAAGATAGGATTTAACAAATAAGTATGACTGAATTATACTGTATTTCTTTTTAGTCTCCAGTGTCTTAGAGCAGCTAGAAGGAAATACCTGAAATTGTGGTACTGTAACCCAATACCATACTTTGAAAGTTGTTCTATAACTACTTGCTAAAATGTACTTTGAAATTTATTGCTTTTTTGTATATATACTTCACAAAAAAAGTGTTTTTTAAAAAAAAGGAATGAGCCATCAAGTCACAACAAGACATATTGAGCATTAAATACATTTCGTCAGGTGGAAGAAGCCAGTCTAAAAAGGCTACATGTTATATGATTCCAATTACACGATATTTCAAAAAAAGGCAAAAATAAAGAATGTCAGCAAACCAGTGGTTTCCAGGGATTGAGATTTGGGCCAGAAAGGATTGCGTAGGTGAAGCAGAGGGAATTTATTTAAGGCAGTGAAATTATTCTGAATGCTATCTGATGGTGGACACACAATGCTACACATTTGTCATAATCTATAAAACTTTACAAACCCACAGCAAACTTTAATGTATGTAATTAAAAAAAATACTTTCAGACTGAGGGATCCAAGGATGTAATACAGAAAATGACAAAAGCAATCTAACTGCATTACAAAGGTATGAAACAACCTCTCTTAAGGGGATGAAGAGAAAGGTGTAGACCTAAGTAACTTTAGAAATCAATGGAGTCCGTGAGATCAAAGGCAAAAGGATCTGTTCAAAGCACTCTATTATGGTTGATAAAGTTGTTTCCCAAAAGAAAATATTATTATTTATGAAACCACTTACACATGTATATTGGAACTGAACAATTAAGTAAATGAATGACAAATGGTAGGAGCCAGGTTTCTCACCGTTGAAGTAGAAGGCTACAGATAAGTAAAGGAAATAGGAGGCCTTAATCATGTAGTAATGGATTAGAGTTGGAGATATCACTATGAACATATGTGCTGCTTAATATAAATGAATATGGTTACATATAGAAATATTTATTGAAATGCATGATACACAGGTTAGCATGCAAATAAATTTCCTTGCTCTGTTAAGAGGGCCTAGAAGCAATGGCATGTCAATAGCAATGAGCACACAGTACACAGATCTTGATTTCTAATACTACTGTCCAATAAAATGAATAAATGGCTGATTCTAGGACTGGAGCAAGAAACATACGAGGATAAGCCAGTAGCACATCTTCTAGTGACAGAAAATAAGGAAGTGTTGGGAAAAAAAAAAAAACCTACAAAGACAAGGGATAAGTCAAAGGGACACAGGAGCCAACTGAAAAAGCACCCAGTGGCCAAAGGTGGAACAATTTGAGCAAAAAAATTAGTAAAATACTGAATCATAGCTCAAAGTATACAGTAAACATGCATGGGTTAATAGTATTATAAATAAATGACTGAATAAATATTTATATGGAAGAAAACAGACAAATCTCCCATGTAAAATTCCAAATAATTTATGTAGCTACACCACCCTCAAAGAAGTAGAATATTAATTTTCCTTTCCCTAAGTTGGCTGTGGAAATTTTCTTTCAAAGTACACAGTATGGAAAGGTGATAGGGATGGGGAAGAGTTACTTTACAGTGGAGAAACCCAACAAACCCTATTTCAACAGGATGCTCAAGGTCAACACCAGTGATGCTAAGCCATATTGATAATACACAGCCTTAATACAACATGAGGAAAGTGGCACTTAACCTCTGTGGCCTTCCTCCTCAAAACCCATCAATCTAATGTAATCATGAGAAAAGAATTACACAAATTTAACTTGAGGGGCATTATACAAAGTACCTGGCCAGTACTTTTGGGAATAGTACTCCCCAAAACTGTCAAGGTCATCAAAAACAAGGAATGTCTGAGGAACTGTCACGGCTGACAGGAGTCCAAGCAGATATGACCACTAAATATAATGTGGTGTCCTAGGTGGGATCCTGTGACAGAGAAAGGACATTAGGTAAAAACAAAGAAAACTGAATTTTGAAATGAACTTGAGTTAATAGTAATGTATTAATATTGGTTCATTAATTGTGACAACTGAACAACACTAATGTAAGATGATGGTAATAGGGAAAACTGGGTGTGGGCTATATGGAACCACTTCAATTAAATTAACATTTGTTTCTATAAATCTAAAAATATTCTAAAATAAAAAGTGTATTTTAAAAAAATCAACTAGGTGAACAAAAAGAAAAAAGCATACAATTTGGGAGAAAATACAAGTCATATATCCAACAAAGAACTCACACTGAAAATATAATCTCTCAAAATATAACAGTAAATATGAAGTTAAACATATACTGATCCATAACACAGCATTTCTACTCTTAAACATTTACCATAGAGGAATGAAACTTCACACAAAAACCTATATGCAAATGTTTATAGTTGCTCTATTCACAATACCAAAATCTAGAAACAACTTGAATGTCTTTCAGTGGGTAAACAGATAAACTATGGCCCATATATACAACTGAATATTACTCAGCAATAAAAAGAACGGGACTTTTTCAGAGGCTTATAATATGATACAAAATATAGGGGGCCTAGAGATACACGGAAGCTAGAGATGGGTGAATGGTTAGCTAATGAGGTTGACCTTAAATGTAAGGGAATAGATAGAAGTGAAGGGGTTCACTAGTGGGTCTATAAGTAATACTACCGTATTGAAGGTGAACATGATTGAAAGGGGTTGTATAGACCCATGTATCCCTCTGATTAATACTACAAATATAAATAAATTCTTGCATGAACTACTGCAAAGGTATGATTCTTATACAAAGAATCTGTAAGTTTGGGGTATAGGGAGGAAACTGCTATTTCATGCTATGGGCTATGTTTAACAGGAAAACATCAACAGTACCATAGCAAAACCAGGGATAATTAATGGAGGAAGGGACAAGAGTTAAGCAGTTTTGGATTTTCTATTTGGTGAGAGTGTATTTATTGGTTATCTTTCTCTTAGAGACAATGAAATTGTCGAAAATTGAGAGTGTAGATGGACTGTTGACTTTGGGCATTATACTTGATGTCCAATGAATGGGGGTGGCTGTAGGAGTAGGATGCACTGACTGAGAAGTAGATTGGCAAACGAAGGTGTATATATATGAAGGAATAGTGTGCTGCTACAAAAAGGAACGAAGTTGTGAGGCATACAACATTGTGAATGAACCTGTGGGACATTTAGTGAGGCCAAATAAGCCAGAAATAAAAGAGCAAATATTGTATGGTCACATTTAGAAAATACTTATAAGAAAACAGGGGCCCAGACTGTAAGCTCTTACAGCAGTCACATTTAGCCCGGAGTGGTAATTGTTATTTCTGGATTTTGAGAAGCTATTTCATATATGTATAACTTGGTATTTAGAGGTAAGAAGGAAGCTGATCAGGTTGGGATTAAGGTAATCCAGACAATGTCTATATTTTAGAACCTCATCTACTCTCTAAGACCAAAGGAAGAAAGCTTTATTTTATCTAGAACCTAAATTTTCTGTAGCACATAATCTAGCCCAACCTGTCTGGATAGATCATTTAAACAATCCAAATGGAGGGAACCCAGATAAGAATGAGGGCTTGCAATCTTGTATAGCTTAACGTAATGCCTGGACAAATCCCCGAGTATATTATGCAGATAATCAAAAGTATTGGCAAAGTCCTTTGAAGAATGGGAAAAAAAATATGGAACTGCTAAACTTTACCACCAGGGAAACCCCTGATACTGTGTCAAACGTTGGGGACACCCAATTCAGTAGGCCTAGATCTTGATCTTAAGGGCTGCTCTTGTAAAGCTTATGTATGTAGCAGAGAAGCTTAGCCTACCTACAGGTATTCCTACGAGTTACTTTAGGAGGACCTCTTTTGTTGCTCAGATGTGGCCTCTCTCTTTCTAAGCCCAACTCTGCAAGTGATATCATTGCTCTCCCCCCTACGTGGGACATGGCATCCAGGGGTGAAAGTCTCCCTGGCAGCATGGGAGATGACTCCCAGGTATGAGCCTGGCCCTGGAACTATGGGATCAACAATGCCATTCTGACCAAAAGGGGGAAAAGAAGTATAACTTCTTTTCAAATAGTTCAAATTGTCAAGAGGCTATTCTGGAGGTCACTCTTACTCAAGCATTGGTTAGACATCGTTACCTATCATAACCTGCCAAACCGCAACCAAAACCATTCCTGCCAATCCTAAAGAACACCTAGGGCAATATGTAAGATTCTACAAAGGTTCCATGCACTACAGTAACTTTTCAGAAACCTACAACCTCCAAGGGTCCATGGATCAGATAAGTCTTGAAATGCAGAGAGGCCAGCCTCTCTAGAACATCAACTGGTTCTATCACCCTATTCCATATTATTGACAGCCCCTTCCAACATGATAAAGTTAGAATGGCCATAGCACAAATACCCCTAAAGAGTGGGAGGAAGATCAAAGGTGATGGTGGAGTTATACAGAGAAGGTAGGGTTTAACAAATGAGTATGACTACTGAATCATTAAATTGATATTTCTTTTGGTCTCCAGTATCCTAGAGCAGCTAGAAGTAAAAACCTAAAGTGGTGAAATTGTAACCCATACCAAACTCTGAAATCTGTTCTACAACTAATTGTTGCTATGTGCTTTGAAATTTGTTGCTTTGTGATATATGTTACTTTTCCAAAAAAAAACAAACAAACAAAAGTTGACTGTGATAAATTCTCAGCTATATGATATTATTGCGAACCACTGATTTTATACTTTGGATGATTACATGGTATTTGAATATATTAACATATATCCATAAAAATAATTTTAAAAGAATGAGGTTTTTAAATTTGATTTTTAGTTTAATTCATGTAATTTTAACTTTAAAAACTGATATTGAGTCAGTTACTGAAAAATTTTAAGTTATGTTGGAACTAGATGTGTAGGTGAACCTTTTTCTACAATTGTAAATCTTATACACTAAATATGGAACAAGTATTATAAAATTTAACATCCAAATTTAGATGTGCTGTAAGTGTAAAATATACACTGGATTTTGAAGACTACACACACACACAAAAAGGAATATAAAATACCTTATTTTTAAGTGGATTACATTTGAAATATTATTTTGGATTTATTATTAAATAAAAATATTAAAATTTAGAAAATAATATGAATAGTGTAAGTTATGATGCAGCAAAGATATAAGAAATCAAGAAAGAACAAAATGACAGTGAAAACCGTACAATGCTAAAAGACCTTCAAGAAGTCTTTAATAGATTTAGCACTCTTAAATCTGCTTCTTGTCAGATTAAAGAACGAAGATGATTCTCGTAAGTCAATAACACAATAATGTTCATGCTGGATGATTATTTTAGGACCTAAGATTCCACTGACCAACTGATTTTTCTTGTTAACAAATTGGCCTAGGGAGATCACCGGGATTAGCATCTCTTTCAAACTAGTGAGCAGGAAAATTCAGAATGTTTCTTCAATAACTGCAATATCCCTTCAGAGTGAGATGTTGGATTACTTAGGAGTTGAACAATTAACATTTTAAAGGAATAAAAAAAATTGACAGAAAGCTCTGTGTTAAATTTTCATCATATGGAGGCATCTCTTTATTTGTATTGAAACATTATTATCCAAATTATCCCTGGAGACTGAATCCTTGGTTATCTTTTTTGTTAGACAGAAGTATGTGTGCTACTGGGTGGGAAAATTCACAATCGTGCAGTCCTGCAATCTCTTTCTGAGTAATGCTCAAACCAAAATAGCATTCTGGTACCTCATTTACTTTAGCCATTCTTTGCCAATATACACAGTATATACTGATGAGTCTATTTTTAACTGTCTCTACAACAAGAATATTTCCTTCAAACAATTTTCTTTAAAAAGTGCTGAAATCCCTTTCACTTTTTTTTTTTTTGAGATGCAGAAGATTTACTATTTCACAGCCTTTTCTTCCTATAATTAATGACTCTGCCTTGCTTTTATCTTCAATGCCTATTAGATCTGAATGGGCTGAGGTGATGTGTAAGGGGAATGAAGGAATCTTAATATGATTTATTTGTGAGTATGTAAATTGACCCTCCCACTCTCAATTACTCATGCCCCAGGAAAAATTTACTAGTTGTTTTTATTTTGCCCTAACAAAGAGATAACCAAGGATTCAGCCTCCAGGGATAATATGGTCTAGATGTGCTACATTCTTTCTATCTTTCTTTTTTTTTAATATCTGTAATAAATCATTTTATTTTATGAAAACATTTAACTATTACCATAGTAAATTAATTGATATACTTTCTGTTATTAGAAGATTGTAAATGCTGTTAAAGGAAAATGATTCATTTGGTTTCTAAAACCAAGCCTTTAAAAATTAAGTTAAATTAATTAATCTAATAATAATTAAAAGGGAAAATGACAAGAATAAATATTGAGATATTTTTGTTTTACTGCTGCTATGGAAAGACAAAAGAGCACTTTGTGTTCAGATGGCAGTATAAAAGTGAAGTATGAAAAGAAAAAAAAGGAAGTATCCGGCCCTCTAATACCTGACTCTAAGATACTTGCAAAACTCCTTGTCCTATTTTCCCAACTAAATGTTCCTGCTTCCAAAATTCTCATCTGCATGCTTTTAACCAAACCATTTCCCCCAGTTAAATACTCTCTCTTCCCCCGCCTGAAATTCACAAGACTTCAAAGGCAACCTCAAATGGTAAATCATCTGTCCTTCAGATGAGTCTGGACTTACCCATGGCGGAAACTCAGCTGGTACAAATGAAACAGGACACCAGGCAACATCTATTCTAATGGGCTAGTTCTACTTTTTTAACTATTTGGAACATACGCTTTAAAAACTGTATCTTACAATATTACTTCTGCTACTCACTACTAATTCCAAAAGTATTCACTGAGCCTTTTTTTGGGTAACAAAGCCCTGCCCTAGGCTGTGGGTGTAAAATAATGGACAAAGACCAACCTAGTTCCAGACCTCTTGAAACTTAGAGTCTTTGTATCAAAGATACTGCCAAATACAAGGCTCACAAAGCAACAGACTTGGACTTCTAGTCAACAAAGATGGCAGAGTAAGATACTCCAGGGAGCTGTACCTCACAGAATCACTGAACAACTAGCAAAAACTAGCAGAACCATCTTCCTTGAACCTCTGGGAGAGATCTAAAGATTGAAGTAAATGGACAAGAGCCAAATCTACAATACACAACTTTAAAAATGGCAGAAAGCCAGGGCATCCTTGCTGGTTCTTTCACCACCTTTCCTACGCATGGTATAGAGCTACCCTGAGCTCCGATCCTGGGCCTTTTCCAGAGGAAGCAGAGTAACCCCTATGCACATACTGGGGTCCCTTTCTGACAATTCCAATTTATCAGGTGGTACCTCACTTACAAGTAGGCTAAAGGGAGTTCTTCAGACTGAAAGGAAAGTTCATATGATTGTAGATCTAAGCGGTTTAAAGAGAACAAAAACCTCCAATAAAGGTGACATAAGAGTAGTTATAAATGCCAGTACTACAGTATTATATTTTTGGTATATCATTTTACTTTTTACTTCTCACACACTCTAAAATGCAAATGCACAAAAGATAATGATAAAACTATGGTTTTAGACATGAATGTATAAAGATATAATTCATAACAAATACAACAAAAAGGTAGGGGGGAAGAGGAATTTAGAAGGCGTGTATGTGTATGCTTTTGGAGTTAAACTGGTATTAAATCAAATGTGATTGTTACAGAATTGGGTTGTAAATTTCAGCCAAATGGTAAACATGAAAAAATAACTGAACAGTTTTTACAGAAAAAATGAGAAGGGACTCAAAATGGTACAATACAAAGAAAAAGAAAATAAATATGACAGTAGTCACTAACAGAAGAACTGAAAGGCAAAAAAGTATAAGATTTACAAAGAACAAAACAGCAGAAAAAAGTCCTGCATTATAGCAGTGGTTACTTTAAATGTAAATGAATTAAACTCAATCAAAATGCAGAGAATGGCAGAATGGATGAAAAAGCACGACCCACCTATATGCTATTTATGAGACTCACCTCATAATAAAAAAAACACAGGTAAGCTGAAAGTGAAAGGACAGAAGAAAAATATTCCATACAAATAGTAACTAAAAGAGATCTAAATTAGGTATATTAAAATCAGATAAAATAGCCCTTAAGTCTAAAACTGTTATAAAGTGCAAAAAAAAGCCCATATGATTTGGCTTCTTTGACCTCATTTCCTATCATTTCTGCTTCACCCAAAATACTCCATTAATGCTGATTTTCTTTCTATCCCTCAAACATATTATATTCATTTAATTTCCATGCTTCTAGACTTGTTCCTTGTCACATTCTCATTATTTAGCCACTATATACTGATAAAGGGGTAATTCTCAGTAAGAAGACATAACAAATACAAATCCATATACACTTAAAGGCATAGCACCAAATATTGACAAATGTGAAGGGAGAAACAGATGACATTGCATTAATAGTGTACATACTGTTACACAACAGTGTACACAACTTTCAATAGTGGCTAGAACATCTAGATAGAATATCAATAAGGAAATAAAAGAATGTGACTGTAAACCAACTTGACCTAACAGACATATCTATACCACTTTACCTAACAGCACCAAAATACATATTTTTCTGTAATGCAAATACATCATTCTCCAGGATAGACCAGAAGTGAGGTCACAAAACAACTTTCAATAAATTCAGAAATATTGAATGCATAAAATATATCTTTTTCAATAAATGGGATAAAAGTAGTCATAAAAAAAGAAATAGAAAATTCACAAATATGCGATATTAAACACTGCACTCAAAACACCAATGGGTCAAAAAATAAATCACAAAGGAAAATAAGAAATAATATCTTGAGGTAAACAAAAAACACAGCCTACTAAAGCCTATGAAATGCAGCAAAGTTGATGCTGAGAGGGAAATTTATAGCTCTTAAAACTTACAATAAAAACAAAGAATGATTTCAAACCAGAGACCTAACCACAGAAGAGCAAGATCTAGAAAATTATGAGTAAACTAAACCCAAAGTGAGGAGAAGGAAGGAAATTACAAAGCAAAGAATAAAGACAATCAATTTAAATCAAAAGTTGGTTCTTTGAAAAGATCAATAAAATCAACAAATCCTTAACTAAACCAACAATGAAGAAAAGAGAGAGAGAGCGGGGATGCATATAAATAAAATCAGAAATGAAAGGGGTGATATTACTACTGACCCCACAAAAATAAAAAGAATTGTAAGAGGATTCTATGACAACCATATAGCGACAAATTAGATAACTTAGATGAAATGGACAAATTTCTAGAAACACACAAAATACCACACAAAATACCTATACTGATTCAAGAAAAAATGAGAAGACCTCAAAAGACCAATTACAAGTAAAGACATTTAATGAGTCATCAAATACTTCCCCAAAATAGAAAAGCCTGAACCAACTGCCTTCACTGGTGGATTTTACCACACATGAGGAATTAATGTCAAACCTGCCCAAACTTCTCCAAATATTGAAGACAAGGAAACACTTCCTAATTCATTCTATGAGGCCAATATCATCACAATACCAAAACAAGAAAATGATACCACAAGAAAAGAAAATTACAAATATTGCTTATGAATGTAGACACAAAAGTCCTTAACAAAATGCCAGCAAACTAAATCTATCAGCACATGAAAAGAATTATATACCATATCCAACTGATATTTATCCACGATTGCAACAGTGGTTCAAAAATTAAATCAAATAATGTAATAAACCATATTAATAGAACACAGGAAAAAAACACACAATCTCAACTGATGGGAAAAAAAAAAGGCATTTGACAAAATCAAGCACCCGTTCTTGATAAAGACACTTAGAAAAAATGGAATACAGAAAACTTCCTCAACATGATAAAGAGCATACATGAAAAAAAACAGCTAACATCATACTCAATGGTGAAAGAATGAAAGCTTTCACTCCAGGATTGGGAACAAGACAAGAAAGTCCACTGCCACTACTGCTATTCAACACTGTGTTGGAACTTCTAACCAGAGCAGTCAGGCAAGAAAAAGAAATAAAAGGCAAACAAGTTGGAAAGAAAGATGTAAAAATTTCCCTATATACAACAGCAACTAAAAGAATGCAGTATCTAGGAACAAATTTAACCTAGGATATAAATATTCATGGAAAACCAAAAAATTTTGCTAAAAGAATTCAAAGAATACCTAAATAAAATGGAAGTGCACTCCATGTTCAAAGACTGGAAGACTAAATGTTGTTAAGATGTCAATTATACCCAAAGCAATCCCAATTAAAATTCCAACAGCCTTCTTTACAGAAATGGAAAAGCCTATCATGGAATATATATGGAAGGGTAAAGAGCCATGAATTGTCAAAATCATCTTCAAAACAAAGTTGGAGAATTTACACTTCACATTTTAAAACTTATTACAAAGCTACATTAATCAAAACAACATGGAACTGGCACAAGGACAGACTTAAAGACATACAGACCAATGTAATCAACCTGAGTATCCAGAAATAAACCCTCACACCCATGGCCAATTGATGTGACAAGGGTGCCAAGTCTAACAATGGGGAAAAAACAGTCTCTTCAATAAACGGTGTTGAGAAAACTGGATATCCATACGAAAAAAACAATGATGCTGGACCCTCACAATGATACCCAACCTCACACCACATACAATGATGCTCAACCTCACACCATGTACAAAAATTAATTGAAAGTGGTCAAGACTTAAACATAAGAACTAAAACTATAAAACTCCTAAGTAAAAACAAAGGGAAACATATTCAGGACTTTGTAATAAGCAGTGCTTTCTTAGACTGTGTGCCAAAAGCACAAATGACATACAGAACAACAGATAAATGTGCCTTCATCAAAATTAAAACTTCTGTACAAAAGACATTATCAGTAACTGAAATGACAACCTCCAAAATGGAAGAAAATATTTGGAAACCACATATCCAGTAAAGTATTTCAGGAATATATAAAGAAATTCTACAAGTCAACAAAAAAAAAGACACTCAACCCAATTAAAAAATGGACTAGAAACCTAATAAACATTTCTCCAAAGACTATACACAAATGGACAAAGAGCAGATTAAAAATATACATCATTAACAACCAGGGAAATGCAAATCAAAACCACAATGAGATGCCATTCCACTCCCATTAGAATGTAAAGTAAAATAGTAAAGAAAACAAAACAAAAAAACTGAAAATCACAAGTGTTGGAGAAGATATGGGGAAATGGGAGCCCTCATACATTGTGGGGAATGTAAAATGGAGTAGCTGCTGTGAAAAACAGTTTAGTAGTTCCTCAGAAAGTTAAATATAGAATTACCATATGACTTGGCAATCCCTCGCCTAGGTATGTAATGGAAAGAACTGAATGGAGGTATTCAAACAGATGTTTGCATAACAGTGATCACGGTGACATTATTCAGAAATGTGCACACATGGAAGCAACCCAAGCGTTCATCACAGATGAACAGATAAACAAAATATGGTATATACATACATACAAAGGAATACTATTCAGTTATAAAAATGGAATGAAGTCTTGATAAGTGCAACAATGTGGATGAGCCTTGAAGAATCATATTGAATGAAATAAGCCAGATAAAGAAGGAAAAATATTACATGATTTCACCATTATGAAATAATTAAAATAAACACATTAACAGAGTCCAAAGGTAGAATACTGATTACCAGAGACTGGGGTGGGGGTAGGGAGTGAGAAGTTAATGCTTAATTGATAGAAATTTCTGTTAGGGGTGATGGATAAGTTTTTGGTAATGGATGATGGTAATGGTAGTTGAACACTAAGACTGTTATTGACATCACTAAATTGCATATTTGAATGGGGTCAAAAGAGAAAATTTTAGATTGTATATGTGTTATCAGAATAAGAATTTTTTTAAAAAAACAAACAACTATATAATACAGTGAACCTTGATGTGAAGCACGAATCATGGTTAAGGATATAATTATAATAATACTGAACAAAGGTACTATGCATGCAAAGTGTTAATAATAGGAAAAGTGCATGTATGAGGGGGCATACATATGGGAACTGTGTACTTTCTGCATGATTTTTCTGCAGTGTAAAACTGTTTCAACAAAATTAATTATTTAAAAAAAACACAAAGAATTCTGGATGAACCTTAAAAAAAAATCTAGAAAATTGAATTACAGAATAGAAACTCAAAGGGAGAAGGTATAAGTGTCAAGCCTACATCACACAGTAAGATTTCAAAGTAAAAATGTATTGATTTGGCCATGGAAGAGTCTTAGATGGCAGCATAGAGAGTTGTAGGGTTTATTCTGTCCTCCAGGGCAGCTAGTAAACAGCCAGGTCTGTCTGAAACGACTGTTTGGGGGACTTCAGAGACCAAATCCACATCATGCACCAGCCAGGAAGAGTGAAAATGTGAGACTGATAAATCACAGCTGAAAGTAAATCCTTCCATGATGTGGAGGCTGGTGGCCCACCCCACTGGCAAGATAGGCTGACCTGGAGTCACCCACTGGTGGGAAAGAGAAGCCCTTTCTCCTAGTAGCAAGGAAGGGGGATTCAGCCAAGCACCAACTGTAGATTTGATTAATGAATTTGGATTGCTGAACACCAACTCGAACACATATAAATTTACAATGCAATCAAGAAACTGGGAGTTCTGTTTTAGCCTGCTTCCAGCAGGGAGGAAGCAGGGTTGATGAAGACAACAGAGGCCTCTGGAATTGGATGAGCTCAGAGTGCTGGAAAAGGACTGTGCTCCAAGAAAAAGGGCACACAGAGTTGGGTACCAACTCCTGCTCTTGACTGGTGAAACCAAGGTGCTTAGGCCAAGCTCTGAGATGGCTATTTCTTTTTTGGTTTTTTTTAAGTAGCCCATTGAAGAAAGCAGCAGGTCAAGTTCCCGTTTGCAGCCATGCACCAAGCAAGTGTGGAAGTAGGGTAAAGGGAGAATCTTCTCCAAGAAAAGGAGGAGAGGGCAGGGCCCAGTGCAAGTGGAGGCTTTCATTAAGAGAATTTGGCTCCCAGGGGCTGGCCTATTATCAAAGTTTCAATTAATAAAAATTGGAGCTCAGCCTCTGTTTAAAGTATGCTCTAGCAGGGACAGAAGTTGGGCTGCTTGAGTGTCACTGAAATTTTTCCAGGCTATAGGGAACAGGAGACTGAATAGGAGTTCCTTCCAAAAAAAGAAAAGGCAAGGGCAAGAACAGCCTGTGGCTGTTGAAAGAACTCAGATCCCAAGGGCTGGAAAAACAGCAACATTTTCAAATAGCTTACCCCACTACCCTGCTTCCCCACAGCCTCTGTTTCATCCATGCCCCAGGTAGGGGCCTAGTTGGCTGAGAATTAAAGGCACAGTACCTTAGGACTTTGGGCATTAGCAGACAGAAGAGTGCCAAGTGTTGGGCAGGACAGGAAAAGCACAGAATCAGGAGGCGTCACAGAAAAGACAAGCACCCAGCTAGTCTCATGCCCAGAAAACCTTGATACTTAATTACACCCCCTTCATGAGTCCTGGACCTGTCTCATCTAGGAAAAACTAACCAGGGTATAGCCTCTCTGGGCACACACACCTCCCAAAATCAGCCCTCTAGACAAAAGTTGCTAGAGGTAATGAAAGTGTTAAAGGCATACAGAGGAAAAACAAAACAAAAAAGGAGCAGATCAATATTCCCTGAGGAGCAAGAGGGAAGAGAAAGCTTTTTCTGGGGACAAAACAATTGCCCAAGAAAGGGCAAGCTCAGAGGCTTATAATAGAGAGGGGACCTAAAGATATACAAAAGCTAGAGATGGGTGAACAATTGGTTAATGAGGTTGAATATAAATGTAAGGGAATGGACAGAAGTGACGGCAATTCATTAGTGGGTCTATAAGTAATATTGTTATATTGAACGTGAACATACATGAAAGGGGCTGCAAAGAATCATGTACCCCGCAAATTAACACTACAAATATAAATAAGTTCTTACCTGAACTACTTCAAAGGTATGAATCTTGTACAAAGAGTAAATAATAAAGGAGCCTAGGGGGAAACTACTATTGTAGGCTATCGTCTATATTTAACAGGAAGACATCAACAGTACCACAGCAATACCAGGAGTAAATTATTGGGAGTTGGGGGGAGGACAAGAGTTAAGGTGAGATTTGGATTTTCTATTTGGTGAGGGTTTATCAGTAATTTTTATCTTTGAAGTAATGAAAATTATCTAAAATTGAGTGTATCAATGATTGTACAACTAAGTAAAAATAATGTTAATGTAAGACATGCATTGTTGACTGTGGACATTATACATGACCCCCAGTGAAAGGAGGTGGCTTAAGGATACATTAACTGGGTAGAATGGAGAACTGTAAATACATATGATGAACAACTGTGCAGAGCTACATAAAGGATAAAGCATCATGAAATTGCATTAATGAGGTGAATGAACTTTGGGGGCATTATGTGCTGCAAAATAATCCAGAGACAAAAGAAAAAATATTGTTTATCTCTTTTAGAAAACACTGATAAGAAAATTGGGGCCCAGATTCTAAGTTCTTATAGCAGTCACATTTAGTCCAGAGCTGTATATGTTATTACTAGATTTTTTTTCTAAGCTTCTCCACTACCTACATAATGTTATTACTTGATTTTGAGATGCTGTGTTATCTAAATGTATAACCTGGCTACCTATGTGACACATAAGACTCAGAGTTGGAGTTCTACAGCTCTGAAAGTCAGCATTGCTATGTAAAACAACTGTTAAAGAAACCAAAAAAGGGATCAGGCTTCAACTAGAAATAAGAACAAGTCAATTGGATTGGGACTAAGGCAAATCAAAATACAGGTGTGAGGATGACACAGTATTTCAGAATTTCACCTACTATATGAGACCAAAATAACAGAGGTTTATTTTGTCCAAAACCAAAATTTTCTTTAGCACATAATCTAACTCAATCCTTCCAGATAGCTCATTTAAACAACCCAAACACATGGAACACAGAGTATGAATGAGGGCTTGTAATTCTACATAGCTTAATATAATGCCTGGATACATCCCAGAGTATGTCGGGTAGATAATTAAAAAGTATTGGCAAAGTCCCATGAGGGACAGGAGAAAAAATATGGAACAATTAAACTTTACCACCAGGGTACCCCCTGATACTGTCTCAAAACTTAGGAACTCCTAAATCAACAGGCCAAACCCTTGACCTTCAGGATTGTTCTTGTAAAAGCCTATTTCTGTAGTGAAGTTAAGTCTACCTATAGTTATGCCTAATAGTTACTGCCAGAAAACCTCTTTTGTTGCTCAAATGTGACCTCTCTCTCTCTAAGCCTAATTCTGCAAAGAACATCATTACCCCCCTCCCCCCCACCCCACACACACAGGGGACATGACATCCAGGGGTGAAGTCTCCCTGGCAACAATGTATATAATTCCCAAGGATGATCCTGACCCTGACCCTGTGGGATCAACAACACCTTCCTGACCAGAAGGGGGAAAAGAAATGTAACAAACTCAGTGGCTAAGAGAGTTAAAATAGAATCAAGTGGCTCTTATGGAAGCTAAACTTATGTTAGCTTCAGCTAGATATTGTTGACTACCAACGTTTGCCAAAACCCAACCAAAAACATTCCTTTCAACCCTAAAGAACACCTACAGCTCTCAGCTAGATACTGCTGATTACCAACGTTTGCCAAAACCCAACCAAAACCATTCCTTTCAACCCTAAAGAACACCTAGAGCTTTATATGAGATTGCACAAAAGTTTCAGGCACTAAGATTACTTTTCAGAAACCTACAGCCTCCACATGGGTTCACAGGCCAGATAAGTCCTGAAATTCAGAGGGGCCAGCCTCTCCAAGAACATCAACTAGTTCCATCCCCCTATGCCATATTACTGACACTACTTTCTAATATGAAATGGGCATAGCCAAATACCCTTAAAGTTTGGGAGAAAGATCAAAAGAGACAGAGAAGTTATTATAGAGAAGATGGGATTTAACAAATGAGTATGACTGCTGAATCATTATATTGATATTTCTTTCAGTCTCTAGTGTCTTGCAGTAGGTAAAAACAGAAACCTAAAATTGTGGAACTGTAACCCATACCAAACTCTGAAATCTGTTCCATAACTACTTGTTACAATGTACTTTGAAATTTATTGCTTTCTTGTATATATGTTACATTTTACAATACAAATGTTAAAAAATAAAAATAAAAGGGGCAAGCTAACAAAATCATTCCATGTATACAGGGAAAGAATCAGAAAAAAAGACCAGCTGAAAAAATTCTGATCACCTAAAGAGAAGCTATGCTAGAAGCCTAGAACAAAGAACAGAACACAAAGCCAGTCAAGAAGTAAACCTTAGGTAGGAGAAAACTACCTCCAGAATAAACTAATCAAGGAAATCAGATGCTTAAACTCTAGCAAAAATCACAAGTCATGCTAGGAAGCAAGAAGATATGACCCAGTCAAAGAAATAAACTAAAACTGCAGAAAACTTGCAGGAGTTGAAACAACTAATTAAGAATGTTCACACAAACTTTCTAAATCAATTCAATGAGTTGAAGGAAAATGTGGCAAACGATATGAAGGATATAAAGAACACACTGGGTGACCATAAAGAAGAGCTTGGAACAAACTACCAAAAAAATATGACAGAACTTATAGTAATGAAATACACAGTAAAAGAGATGAAAAATGCAATAAGGCATCCAACAGCAAATTAGAGGAGGCAAAAGAAAGAATTACTGAACTACAGGACAAGACATCTGAAATCTTACACACAAAAGAACAGATAGAAAAAAGGAAAACATTGAGCAGATTCTCAGGGATTTGAATAAGAAGTTAAAACACAGGAATATATGTGTTATGAATATCCCAGAAGGATAAGAGAAGGGAAAAGGGGCAGAAAGAATAACTGAAGAAATTGTCGCCGAAAATTTCCTAACTCTTATGAAAGACATCAAATTACAGGTCCAAGAACGCAATGTATCACAAACAAAATTGATACAAATAAAACTATTCCAAGATACTTACTAATTGATTATCAAATGCCTCACACAAAGAGAGAATTCTAAAAGCATCAAGAGAAAAGCAATCCAACACATATAAGCGAAGCTCAATAAGGCTAAGTGCAGACTTCTCTGCAGAAACCATGGAGGTGAGAAGGCAGTGGTATGACATATATATAAAGTACTGAAAGAGAAAATACCCGCCAATCAAGAAATCTATCCCAGGCAAAAATGTCCTTCAAAAATGAGAGACAGTTTAAAATATTTACCTATAGACAATGAGAGAGTTATTGAACAAGAAACATCTCTACAAGAAGTACTAAAGGGAATACTACAGGAAGACAGGAAAAGAGAGAAGAGAGGTTTGGAGGAGAGTATATAAATGGAGATTAAAAGTAAGGATAAGTAGGGCAGTACACCGGTAGCTCAGTGGCAGAATTCTCGCCTGCTGTGCTGGAAACCCAAGTTTGGTTCCTGAAGCCTGCCCATGTAGGAAAAAAACAAAAAAGTAAGTTTAACTAAAAAGGTTAAAAGAGAAAAAAATAAGAGAAGACAATATAAAATCCAAAGAAAAAATGCCCGAAGAAAGCACTGCCATTACAATAATAACATTGAATGTTAATGTATTAAACTTCCCAATCAAAAGACACACACTGGAAAAATGGTTAAAAAGCAGGATTGATCCATATGCTGTGTAAGAGATTCATTTTAGACCCAAGGACAAAAACAGGTTGAAAGTGAAAGGTTATAAAAAGATATTCAACACAAACAACAACCAGAAAAGAGCAAGGGAAGCTAAACCAATATTGAATAAATTAGACCTTAAATGTAAAACATTAAAAGAGACAAATAAGGACACTATGTATTAATAAATGTGACAATTCATCAAGAAGAAATAACAATCATAAATATTTACGCACCAAGCGCGAGTGTCCCAAAATACATGAGGCAAACACTAGCAGTACTAAAGGGAGAAACAGATACTACTACAATAATAGTTGAAGCCTTTTTAAACCATTTTCATCAATGGATAGAACACCTGGATGGAGGATCAATAAAGAAACTGATCTTGAACAACATGATAAATAAACTAGACTTTACAGATACGTGCAGAACATTTCACCTCACGACAGCAGGATATACATTCTTCAAGTGCACATGAATCATTCTCTAGGACAGACCACATGCTGGGTCACAAAACAGGTCTCAATAAATTTAAAAAGACTGAAATTATACAAACACTTTCTCAAATCATAATGGTATGAAAATGGAAATCAATAACAGGCAACGGGCTGGAAAATTCACAAGTATATGGAGGCTAAACAATACACTCTCAAGCCAAAAATGGGTTAAGGAAGAAACTATAAGACAAATCAATAAATAGCTCAAAACAAATTAAAATGAGAACACAACATATCAAAACTTATGGGATGCAGCAAAGGCAGTACTGAGAGGGAAATTTACTGCCCTAAATGCCTATATTAAAAATGAAAAAGGAGCAAAAATCGAGGACTTACCTATTATTTTTAGAACTAGAGAAAGAACAGCAAACTAACCACAAGGAAAGAAATAACATAAGATTAGAACAGAAATAAATGAAATTGAGAACATAAAAACAACAGAAATAATCAACAAAACCAGAAATTGTTTCTTTAAGAAAAATCAATAAAATTGATGGGCACTTAGCTAGAATGACAAAGAAAAAGAAGAGAGATACTGGGTCAGATGAATGACATAGGCAAGAGAAACCCAACACATCAAGATGTCCAGCCATTACAACAAGCTCCTATCCCAATTAGTAACTTCACTGACAAAGGCCTGATATTCTTTTCTTCCATTCAGACTTCCACTAGTCCAATCTGCCCTATATGTCAACATCAAGAGGAACAAGTGGAATCTAATAACCAAGCAGATCAAAACAGCTTCACAGTGGCTCTGAAAACTAAACTGTTATTGGAACCACAGTCCACAAAATTAGACCAGAACCTGTGTACTAAATCAAAACAGGATGACTACTTGCTAAAATAAAAGATTTAGAAGAAAGAAAAAAAGAAGGAAAATAAAGTAAAAGATAGGACCCAGAGTTTCCTAACATAGTAACCAAAATGTCAAAGATATGCTAAAATATCAGTCATCATACCAAGAACAAGAAAAACTACTTGAATGAAAAAAATAAACGTATCTTCATCAAGATAAATAAGGTATTAAAATTATTTGACCACGAATTTCAAATAGCCATAAAAAATGCTCCCACAATTAATTACTAATTCTCTTAAAACAAATGAAAAAGAACCAAAAAAAAAAAGTTAAAAGCAGAGCTAAAAGGAAATTATAGAACTGTAAAACAGAATAATAGAAACAAAATCTCACCAGACTAGAGTGGAGATGACAAGCACAGAATCAGTGAACTTGAGAACAAATCAACAGAATTTACCCCTTTAGAACAACTATGAAAATAGAACAAAAAATAAATAAAAAATAGAGCCTCAAAAACTGTGTGACAATAGCAAAAATTTCCAATATTTCTATCTATGGAATTCCAGAATGAGAGGAGAAAAAGGGTGGAGTTGAAAGAATATTTGAAGATATAATGTACACAAACATCCCAAATTTGGCAAAAGACACAGACCTAAAGATTCAAGAAGCTGAGTGAATACCAAGCAGTATGAACTCAAAGATCCCACACCAAGACACAACCTCATTAAACATCTGAAAGTAAATATAAAGAAAAACCTTGGAAACAACCAGAGAAAAAAAATTCATCATCTATAACAGAAGACCAGTACTAATGATAGCATATTTCTCATATGAAAACCTGAATGAAATGGCACATTTTTCAAGTGTTGAAATAAAATAACTGTTAGCCAAAAAAATTGTAAATCCAGTAAAATTATCCTTCAGGAATGAAGGAGAAATAAAGACATTCTCAGAAAACTGAAAATTAAAAGAGTTTATTATGGCTAGCAGACCTATCATTAAAGATTAGCTCTAAACGAAATTCTTCAAACAAAAAATGACAGAAGACAGAATTTTAAAGAATGAAGAAAGAAGAACAGAAGGACCAGAAATATGGTTACATACTACAGACTATCCTTTACCTCAAAAGTTTTACAAATCATATTTCATGAATGAAACAAAAATTATAAAACCATCTGATACTCAAATAATAATATTTAAATGTGAGGACGGTAAAGAAAACTTCATGGAAGTAAGGTTTCCACCTTTATTCAAAGTGATTAAAATGTGACACAAGATGATTATGAGAAGTCACACACATTCATATAGTTTAATCCCAGAACATCCCACAGAAAGGCTATATAAAGAGATGCACTTATAAACATTATAAATAAAGATGAAATCCTAAAAAATGTTCAAGTAACCCAAGAAAGGCAAGAAAGGAGAAACAGCAGAGTAAGAACCAGTGGAAGAAAAAACAAACACAAAAAATGGTGGCTTAAATTCTAACATATTAATAATCACCTTAATTTAAATGGTCTAAACACAACAATTAAAAAACATAGATTGGCAGAGTGAATAAAACACAATCTAACAATGTACTGCTTCCAAGAAATTCACTTTAAAAATCAATGATATAGGGCTAAAAGTACAGAGTAGAAAAGGATATATTATGTAAATATTAACTGAAATAAAAGCAAGAATAGCTACATTAATATCATATAAAGTACATGTCAGGACAAAGAAAATGACCAGGATCAAAGAAGGACATCACATAACAATACAAGGATGAAAATAGCAGGAAGACATAAGCAGGAAGGCCTACATGTACATACACCAAACATCAAAATCTCCAAATATGCAAAGAAAAACCTAAGAGCTGAAAGGAGAAATATACAAATTTACAATTATAGTTGGGGGTCTTCTATATCCCATCTTAACTGACAGAACTACTAAACAGAAAATCATAAAGAATATAAAAATTCTGAGTAACATGATCAACCAACAGAACATATATTTAGAAAATTCCAGCCCTCCCAAAAACAATTATACTTTTTTTCAAATGTCCATGAAACATTCACCAAGACTAACCATAACATGGGCCATCAAGCAAACTTCAATTCAAAAGAACTGAAATGAGAGTATTCTCTGATTACAATGGAATCAAACCAAAGACAGAGACAATAGGAAAATCTCTATACACACTAAAATTATGCAACATGGTCTCAAATCCATGAATCTCAAAGAAAAAGTATCAAAACAAGTGAAAATATAAACAACTGGCTGAAAGTAAAAATAGAAAATATCAAAATATGTGAGATGTAGCTAAAGCAGTGCTGAGAGGGAAATTTATAACATGGAATGCAAACAATAGAAAACAGCAGAGCCTCAAATAATCTCAGTTCACACCTCAAGAAAACACAAAAAGATGGGCAAACTAAACCCAAAGCAAGTATTAAAATGGAAAAAATAGAGATAAGTGTAAAAAGCAATGATACTGAAAATCAGAGAGAGAAAATCTTGATTCCTTAAAAAAATTTCATTAAAATTAATAAACCTCACACAAGACAGACAAAAGTAAAAGGAGAGAAGATAAAAATCACCAATATCAGGAATGAATCAAGGGTTATCACTACAGATTGCCACTACAGGCTGTCAATGAAATCATTTAAATGAACAACTTTATGCTTATAAATTTGACACTGTAGACTAACTGGAGCAATTCATCAAAAACCAAAAATATTTAAAACCCAACCAAGATGAAACACACAATCTGAATAGTCCTATAACCATTAAAGAAATTGGATTCATAATGAATATGCTACTGGAAAAGAAATCTCCAGGCTCAGATAGTTTCAGTGGAGAATTCTATCAAACATTTCATGAAGAATTAACATCAATTTTACACAGTCTGTCCAGAAATTAGAGGAAAGACCCCTCTTAACACATTTTATGGGTCAGTATTACCGGATACCAAATGAAAGAAAGATATCACTAGAAAAGAAAACTACAGGCCAATACCTCTCATGAACATAGATGCAAAATACTCAACCAAAATATAGCAAACCAAATAAAACAATGAACAAAAATAATTAACACCACAATCAAATGATACTTTTCCAGGTATGCAAGGGTAGTATAACACTGAAAATCATGTGGCCCACCATATTATCAAGCCAAAGAGGAAAAATGACATGATCATATCAACTGATACATAAAAGACTTTGACAAAAGCCAAATCTTCAAGATAAAAACTCTCAGGAAAGTAGAATAATGTGTAACTACCATCAAAACAAAAAAAAAATTTTTTTTCAAGGAAAGACCATGACAAGAGAATGAAAAACAAACTCAAGACTAGGAGAAACTATCTGCAAGTCATATAACCAATAAAGTTCTTGAATGTGGAATATATTAAAAGATTCTCAAAACAAAACTAACAAAAACTTTCTAGCCATTTTGGAAAATAGTTCTTCAATACCATAAAACTAAACATGCAATTAGCATAAAACTAAGAAACTGCACTCCTGGGCATTTATCCCAGAGGAATGAAAACCTGTCCATAGTAGCTTTACTTATAATAGCCAAATCCAGGAATCACCCGAAATGTATGCCAGCAGAGGAATGCTCAAACTGATACCAGATAAAAGTGGTATATTCTTTGCCTGATGGCTCGAATGACAATTCCTGAGACAATGGGGTTTCAAAAAGAGAAAGAGTTTATTGCTAGGTGTGAAACAGGAGAGCAGATGGCCTAGCAGCCCAAAAATCTGTCTCCCAGAGACTCAGGTTTTCAAGGTTTTAAGGATTCAAACAAGGGAAGATGGAGTTGTTACCATTACAACAGTAAGGACACATACAAGACTGAGACTAGGCTAGAATAGCCATTACAATAGTAAGTATGCACAAGGCTGAGACCAGGCTAGAATGAACATAACAATACTAAGTACAAGCAAGAACAATTTACAAATGTAAAGGAGTTAAACTGGGACTGGAACCAGTTAATGGTTGACTCAAGTTCTTCCATTAGCAACAGGACATCTGCCCTTTGAGAAATTGACCAGATAATGGGAGCAACAGTTCTTATAATCACAAAGGCACAAGATAAGGGCTTTTACAATCATTATCAGATATCAGTTCAATTATAGTTCAGAGATTTCAGGTACTGTTCTCTTTCTACTCTAATATGCCAGAAAGAAAAAAAAAAGAATATTTATATAATGATTCAGTAGTCATAATCATTCCTTAAATCCTAACTTCTCGGTTATTGTTCCTCCCTCTCATTTGATAATTTTCTCAATCTTGGAAGACATCTGGGTGATGATTCTTCTAATTTCTTCATGGTTTAAAGGGGTGTGAACATAATGGGGGAGAGGGATAGAACTGGTCATTGTTCTCATAGAGATTAGTACTTCTGGGTTTCATAGTTTATCTAGCATAGGAACAATTCTGGGGCTTTTAAGTCTCTGAAAACAAATTTGATAAGTAAAAAAAAAAATTTTTTTTTTTTTTTTTTTGCATGGGCAGACACCAGGATTTCAACCCAGGTCTCTGGCATGGCAGGTGAGAACTCCGCCTGCTGAGCCACCGTGGCCCACCCTTAGCCAGTGAAACTTTATTTCTTTCCCCTTTTTGGTCAACCAATCCCACAATGCCAAGTCCAGGCTCATCTCTAGGATTCATGTCCCATGTCGTCAGGTCCAAGCTTCTCCCTGAAAGTATGTCTCATATTGCCAGGAAGACTTACACCCTTGCAACTCATGTCCCACACAGAGAGGAAGTAAGAGAGTTTGGCTTAGGGAAAAAGATCACACCTGAGCAACAAAAGAGGTTCTCTGGGATGACCCTTGGGCATTAGTTATAAGTAGGCTCAGCTTTGTCATTTCAGAAATAAGTTTCATAATGGCAAGTATCAAGATTGAGAGCTTGGCTTATTAAATTGGGAGACCATATGGCTTAAGAGAATATTAGGAATTCCCAAAGTAGGGAAGTTTAGTATTCCTTTATTTTCTGGCAGAAATGCATCAGGGTACAATATTAACTTGCACAGAATATTAAGATTTTATTTGTTATTCTAGGCTCTGTATCAAATTAAGCTGAATTAGGTTGTTTAAAATAAGCTGCCCAGGCAGGTTAAACTAGGTAGTGTCCACAGAAAATTCAAATTTGGGACAATATAAGCAACTCTTCTTTGGTGTCACACAGAATTTAAAGTCTTAAAGTATAGAAAACACTATTTTTTATTCTGTATTCTGATTTACTCCAGACCTAACCAGATCAGCTAAATTCACATTTTTAATTAAAGGCTGATTTACTTCTTAGTCTTTTTAACAGTTGCTATATGGAACAGTGCTGACCCTCAGAGCTGGAAAACTTTAATTCTGAGTCTCAGACACCACACAGATACTTAAAAGTTCCAGGAACCAGGTTATACAACAAGTAAAGCATCTCAGAATTTACCTTACACACTATACAAAAATTAACTCAAAAGTAGATTAAAGACCTAAATATAAGAAACAGTACCACAAAACTCCTAGAAGAAAATACAGGGAAACATCTTACACTTAGTAAGGGGAGGTTGCTTCTTAAACTTTATACCAAAGCACAAAGCAATGAAAGAAAAATAACTAAATATGTGAATATGTCAAAATAAAAACCTTCTGTGCCTCAAAGGATTTTCTCAAAAAGGTAAAGAGGCAGCCAACTCACTGGGAGAAAACTCGAAACCACACATTGGATAAAGATTTCATATGCTGTGTACATAAAGAAATTATACAACTCAGCAACAAAAGAACAAATACCAAAGGCTGCTGGCTTCATTGCTTAAGAAAAAAACAGAACACACAGCCTAATTATAAAACGTGTAAATGACATGAACAGACATTTCTCCAAATAGCAAATACAAATTGCTAAAGAGCACATGAAGAGATAATCATCTTCCTTAACTATAAAGGCAACACAAGACAATACTACAGTGAGATATCACTTACACCTATAAGAATGGCAGCTATTAAAGAAGCAGAAAACCACAACTGTTGGAGAAGATGTGAAGAAATTAGAATACTTATTCACTGCTGGTGAGAATGTATAATGGTACAGCTGCTGTGAAACACAATTTGACCGTTCCTTAGAAAACTAAGTGTCAAGCTGCCCTATGACCTATGACTCAGTATATACCCAGAAGAACTGAAAGCAGTGACACAAACAGATATCTGCACACCAATAGTGGCATTATTTACATCTGCCAAAAGGTGGAAACAATCCAAGTGCCCGTAAACATGAGTGGATAAAGAAAATGTGTATATACATACGATGGAATATTATGCAGAAGACAAAAAGAGGTCCTGAAACATATGAAATATGGATTAAACTTGAGGACATAATGCTGAGTGAAATAAGCCAGACACAGAAGGATAGATTCTGTATGATTTTACTATTATGACTCTGCTAATGGTAAACTCTGAGGCTTACAGTGTAGATTATAGGGGACTTTAAGGTACACATAAGCCAGCAATGGGATGACCTTAAAATGTAAGGGAGTGGAAAGAAGTGATGGCAGTTCATTAGTAGGGTAATAAGTAACACTGCCATGTTGAAGGTGAATATGATTGAAAGAGGTTATATACAGTCATGTATTCCACCGATTAATTATACAATTACAAAGAAATTCTTACATAAACTACTTGAAAGGTTTGATCTTGTACAAAGAGTCTGTAACAGAGGGGAAGAGGGGGAAAAACTAATATTGTATCCTACAGCCCATAGTTATCAGGAAGACATCAATAGTACCATAGCAATACCAGGGGTAAAAAACTGGGGAGGATTGATAAGAGACAGGGGAGCTGTATATTTGATATTTGATGCGGCTGTGTTTATTGTTCTTTGTCCCTTCAGATGAATGAAAACCGTCTAAAATTGAAAGTGTGGATGATTGCACAACTAAGTGAGGACACTATAAGACATGGATTGTTTATTTTGGGAATTACAGACAGAAGGAATGGGCTAAAGGATATAATAACTGAGAAGTAGAATCACTATTTTACTTCTACATCTACTTGATCTATATATACAATGGAATATTGTGTGACTACAAAGAAGAATGAAGTCATGAGACATACCACAAAGTGAATGAGCCCCTGGGACATTGTGCTATGCAAAATAATCCAGAAACAAAAGAATATGATATGGTCTCTTTTAGAAAATAATTATAGGCAAACTGGAGCCTAGATTGTAAACTCTTATTAGCAGCCACACTTAGTCTAGAGTTGTAAATGTACTCCTAGATTCTGAGATCCTGTGCTATATGTTTATAAGGTGATATTCCCTGGAACTTTGTGTACCTCTGTGACACCTAATACGCTGGAGTTCTGCAGCTCTGAAAGTCAGTATCGCTAAATAGAACAACTATTAAACTTACTGAAAAAGAAACCAGGTTTCAATTAGAGATAAAAATGAAGCCTATCTAGTTAGAACTAAAGTAAATGAGAATACAGGGCAAAGGATGATAGTGTGTATATTACAGAGCTCCACCTATTGTGTAAGACCAAAAGCATGGAGGTTTATTGTGTCTAGAACCTAATTTACTGTAAGAAACCATCTAAATCAACCTATCTGGATAGCTCATTTAAACAAACTAAACATATAGAACCCAGAATAGGAACAAGGCCCTGTAATTTTGCATGGCCTAATGTAACACCCAGATACAGCCCAGACTATGGTAGGCTGATAGTTAAAAAGTATTGGTAAAGTCATTTGTATTGGTAAAGTATTGGCAAAAAGTATTGGTAAAGACTGGAGGAAAAATATAGAACTATTAAATTTTCCCATCTGGGAAACCCCTGGTACTTTCTCAAACAATAGGGACAACCAAGAAAATAGGCCAAGTCCTTGACTTTGAGGCTTGCCCTTATGAAACTTATTTCTGTAACAGAGAAGCTAACACCACCTATGATTATGCCTATGAGTTGCTTACAGGAAGCTAGGGTCTACAGTCAACGGTAACAGCGTAATATGTCTCCACTGAATGTAACAAAGGCATTAACAAAACTAAATGTCAAAAGTGAGGGGAAGGGTATGGATTCTTTGTGGAAGAAAGGAAATGTCTTCATATAGATCATGGTTGTGAACACGTCTATTTACTTAGGTTGAATTGTATGATGTGCAATAAAACTGTTTAGAAATGAACAGAGAGAAATAAGTGCTAAAGAAAATGCGAAGAGAGGTACCTATTCACTGTTGGTAGGGAAGCTGAGAGGTGCAGCCCCTTGGAGGGCAGTGTGCTGGTTCCACAGGAGGCTAGGGGTGGGGATGCCATATGATCATGCAACCCCATTGCTCCAGTATCTACCTGGAGGAACTGAGTGTGGGGATATGAATAGACATTTGCACACTGGTGTTTACAGCGGCAGTGTTTGAGATTCACAATGGATAGAGCTGTCCATTGTACCTAAGGATACAATGACTGAAGAATGGAAGGGCGAACTGTGGTGCATACATACAACAGACTACTGAGCGGCTCCAAGAAGGAATGAAGTCGTGAAGGAGGCAACTATGGGAATGAACTTTAAGGGCTGTATGTTGAATGAAATGTCAGAAACAAAAAGACAAATATTATCATGCCTCACTCATATGGACTAATGATAATATAAAAATTCAGTGAACTGAATTCAAGAGCATGGGCTATCAGGTTGGGGGCCTATTGTAAAGGGTCCTAGTTTGTAAGCTCTTAACAGCAGTCACAATTATTCAGGAGTGGTAACTGTTACTTCCAAATTCTGAGATACTGAACTGTTTGTATATAACCTGGTCGTTTCCAGAAATTCCAGGTATTTATGTGACATCCAAGACTCAGAATTAGAGTTCTCTAGCTATGAAAGTCAGCAGCACCCCATATAGGAACTATTTAAAAAGTTGAAAAAGGGATCAGACTTCAACTAGAGATGAATGAATATGATCTGGATAGGACTGGGGTAGTTCAGAATATAGGGTAAAGGATGATATTGTCCAGATTTTAAAACTTCAACTTCTGTGTGAGACCAAAGGGAGAGATGTTTAGTTGGTGCAAATTTTGTATTTTAGTTAGCACATTACCTAATTTAACTTGTATGGTCAGTTTAGTTGAACACCATAAGTATGTGTGTGGAATCTCGAATAAGGCATGAGATCTTGTTAGTTTGTCCAGTTGGTGTGATGTCCCCGTATATCTCAGAGTAATCTAGGCAGTGAATAAAGAAGTATTTGCAAAGACCCCTTGAGGGACTGGGGAGAAAGGAGGAAATATTCAACTTCCCCATTTGGGGAACTCCTGATATTCTTGCAAGCAGTAGGGACAACAAAATCAATGGGCCAAGTCCTTGATCTTGGGGTTGGCCCCTATGAAACTTATTCCTAAAAGGATAGGATAAGCCTACTTAAAATTATGCCTAAGAGTTACCACCAGAGAACCTCTTTTGTTGCTCAATTGTGGCCTCTCTCTCTAAGCCAGCTTGGCAGGTGAACTCATTGACCTCCCTCCTATGTGGGACCTAATTCCCAGGGATGTAAATCTCTCTGCAATGTGGGACAGAACTCCCGAGGTGAACTGGGACCAAGCATCATGGGATTGAGAAAGCCTTCTTGATCAAAAGGGGGAAGAGAGAAATCAGACAAAATAAAATTTCAGCGGCTAAGAGATTTCAAACAGAATCGAGGTTATTCTTGGAGGCTATTCTTATGCATTATATGGATATCCCTTTTTAGTTTATGGTGTATTGGAGTGGCTAGACGGAATTGCCTGAAGATGCTGAACTGTATTCCAATATTCTTGATTCTTGAAGACGACTGTATAACAATAAGTTTTATAGTATGACTGTGTGATTGTGAAAACCTTATGTCTGATACTCCTTTTATCCAGGGTATGGACAGATGAGTAAAAAAAAATAAGGATAAAAAATAAATTAGTAAGGGGAATAATCGGTAAAATAAATTTTGAGTAGAGTGAAATACTAGTGGTCAATGAGAGAGAGGAGTTAGGGATTTGGATATATGAGTTTTTTCTTTTTACTTTTTATTTCTTTTTCTGGAGTGTCCTAAAAATAACTGTGGTGATGAATACACAACTATGTGATGATATTGTGAGCCACTGATTGTTCACCATGCATGAAATGTATGTGAGTTAAGATCTGTCAATAAAAATATTTTAAAAAATTAATCTCAATAAATAAAAAGATAAAGAACAAAAATAAATAAAATGAGAAAGAAAAAAAGAAAAACAAAAATTGATGTCAATAGCCTGGTCATGGTAAAATGTATCAGAATTTTGCAAGATGTTAGCAAAAGGGAAAACTGGATAAAGTACACAAAGGATCTGGCTATTTTGCTTCTGAAAATTACATGTCAATCTATAATTATATAATACAATTTTAAATTAAAAATCCATTTAAATAGTTGGTTCAGGTAACCTATAATGGCTATTAGAGAAAGACTGATTTCTTTTTTGGGGGAGAGGGATTACTAATTTCAAAATACTGGAATACAAAAAACCTTTACTCCTAAAACTACAAACATACAACGCATATTAATATTTAATACCTTTTCATATAATTTGATAAAGGACTGTCATATCCATTATATCACCTGGTTCTTCTGATCCTTTGAGATAATGCTATTAGTAATTCAATTTTATAGATCTAGAAACTGAGACACCAAGACATGAAAAGGTTTAAACCAACAATGCACTGTCAGTTAGAGGTCCAATCAGGGTCCTTAAACAATTCTTCTGTTTCCCTATTATGTACTACATCTCTCAATAACTTAATCATTTCTTTTTTTGGTGGGGGGCGGCGATTAGCCACTTAGACTTTAGGACTGTTTTTTTTTTTAAGCATAACATACAAACACTCTTACCACATGATCATTCCATTCTTGATATATAATCAATAACTCACAATATCATCACATAGTTGTATTCATCACCATGATCAGTTCTTAGAACATTTGCACCAATTCAGAAAAAGAAATAAAAAAGGAAGCAGAAAAAAATTCATACATATCATAACTGTTACCCCTCCCTTTCATTGATCACTGGCATTTCAATCTACTAAATTTATTTTAATATTTGTTCCCCCTATTATTTATTTATTTTTATTGAATATGTTTTACTCGTCTGTCAATCAGGTAGATAAAAGGAGCATCAGACACGAGGTTCTCACAATCACACAGTCACAGTGCAAAAGCTATATCATTATAATCATTTCTTGATGATCCAGAAAGAATTTCAGATCTTATACTGTGCCAAGCCCATAAATAATCATTTTAGTCATCATGAATAATATTACAGATGGAGACCATAAGACACTTGGCTTGAATCTGTATGACACATTTTTAATGTCAATGTTTTCTTTCTCAGTAAAGCAAAAAATTAAAAAAAAAACAAAACACTGATTAACCTTCTTGCCATTCTGAATAAATAGGATTTTATTAGCTATGAACATTTAAATATATACGAACAAACTCCTCAATAAAACATATTAATGTAAAAGAAAGAACAATATTTTAATGAAACAAAATATTGACTCACTATATATGTACAGATGTAAATAGATCTGATGTCATACACTTTTTGGTATGACATAAAATCATCCTCATTCTTAATTCTTATACTTCAACCTTGGCTCAAAGGTGCCAATTTAATGAAAATGCACAATAGTAAGTGACTCCTCTTTGGATGTTATATATTCTGATAAACGGTAATGAGCTTTACACCATACATACAGCTGTATTTTGATATTTTGGGTAACTTTCAGCCAAAATAGTTACTCAAGAAATGTCACCTAAATTTAACCCTGAGCCAGAATGACTTGATTTGATTTCATCTCTGGTTGTTCTAGCTAGCTGAGATATCATATTTATGGAGAAACAGAACTTGAATTATAGCATTGAAAAGAAAATTATTACTATTAGGAACAATCTCAGTTATTTCATGTTTAAATAGAAGTCTAACATATTTTGACATCTGAAAAGATAAAAAGAAATAACGATTCTACAAAACTCTGAAATGCTTTAAAAGATTTTATATATGAGCTAAAAGATAAAATTAGCATGCTGTGCCCTTATTAGAAAATTTCTGTAGAACTATAGCTGATGAGCAGGACCAGGAACTACAAATTGTGGGTGGAAACATCAGAACCCAATGTTTTGCTAAATTGAAGTCTGTGCAAGTCAGTGCAGCTAAATTTTTTATTTATTGACACCCCAGCTTTTTCCAAAAGCAGCTAAATAACATATTCACATTTCAAAGGGCATCCATTTGACAACATCTTTGACCTGAATAAAGTAGAGAACAGTAATAAATCTAGAAGTAAAACAGGGTCCATGCCAGAGTGATCAAATAAAAGTAGCTTTACTTGGCAAGAATGCTATGTATCTATGAATCGAGACAATTTAAAAATGTATAAAAGATATAGTAGCACCATCATCACATAAAAAAACCATAGATTTGAATCTGTTTTCTATAAACGCCAGAGTAAATCTGTTCAGGTAAGATACACCTTCATGCAGAGAGAAGCCCCAATTCACACTCAAAGTCCATGAAATGTCCCATATAAATTCCTGCCCTTGTCAATGGTACAAAGAGGAATGCATGCTTTCTCCAATCTTATCCTCAGTTCTAACAGCACAATGTTAAAAAGTGCTAATAAAAACAAGATCTTTTTTTGGAAACTTTACTGTGTGCTAAGCACTGTATTATTTTAATATTCCAAAGAACCACACAGGGTATGCATTATGATTTTCTATTCTTTACTGGTTGCATAACTAAACCTGGAGTATAGTAACTTTCCCAATATCCTACAGAGAGCTTCATACCTGGATTGCCACCTGAAGGTCTATTTGATCTCCAACCTTCAATCTTTTCTTTTTTTGGAGGAATCCCACATTCCAACTCTCAATCATAATTTGGTGGCAGGTATTCTAGCTTCTCTGGGGGTATCTTTCTACTTTTTTCAGTAAGGTCTTTCCAGGAACAAAAGCATATTATCTACTGCCAGATACTGCTCTCAATGATTGTCTCCCTGCCAGAGCCTTCTCTTCAAAATGAAACACTTGAAGCCCAACTATAGAAACCTAAAGTCCACGGACCCCCTTGAAAGGCAAGAGCCAGATTGGCTCCTAATAAATTAATCAGCACTCAGCTTCATGAGTTGGCATAAAGATCAAATACTCCCATTTTCCTTAGGTTTACAAACTCAATTCTTAAATTTTATTTTATAGAATTGCTTCCAGTTTAGCAAATGTTTCTAGACACCAGTGCTTTTCAGCAACTACCTTAACACTGGCATTTTTATACTGCATTGTTTTCAAAGGCTCTCATTTCCTTCCCTAAATACCCAGATTAAATATTGGGTTCTTGGCAAAATCCCATTCCACCTACCTTCCTCATATTATTCCAGCCAGTCTGTCTTTTACAATCTGTATATTCACTCTACTTATTCTTATTCATTTAGCAGGAAAATCTGATCTATGATTTTACTAATATCCCAAATGCAAATTTCAAAAACTAGTTCCAGTATAACTGGTTAAGGGCTTATCTTTTTTATAATGTCAGTGAACAAGTTGTGTAACTGCATGAGTTCAGAAACTATACAAGTGTCACCATCACCTACAAAGTTGAAGATGGAATTGTTTTGTATTCTCTGCAGCACCTAGTTTAGGGCTGGACATAAACTAAGTTTCTGGAATTGAGTTGAAGTTAATGTGCGCTTTATCAAATATTTATTACCATTTTAGGAATTTTTAAGGCAGATTTCATTATCTTAGATGGTGCTGAATTTTCCAAATGACTTGTATTATAAAGTTACAAGTATATTTTCTCATGGAAATATTTTTTTAAAGAGCTGTATGGTCTTGTAAACTTATATATGTTTTTTGTTGTTGTTCCCATGGTTTATTTTTATGACCAGGGAACCTACATAGGAAATGAGTGAAGACAAAAAAAAAAAAAAAACTATGAATAAATAGTAACTAAGTGATTTATATTTGTAAGAGCCATTTGATTTTTTTTCCTTTTTCATAATGAGTGTTCTATTCATTACATTTCCTCTAAAAGTCAAACCTGATGTTCCTCATTTAATCAGATCAGTATCAAATCATAATATAATATTCTCCATTGTTACCTGAATGGATATTCCCTAGTCAAATCTATCAAAATGATATAGACAAAATTCTTTCAGTTTAAACATTTCCATGTGAGAGGAAAATCCATTCTCTCTCAAAGGTAGGTGAGGCAATGAAGAGGTAATCTTGAACATTTCAGATGCTAGATTTGAGGACCAAATTATCAAGTTTTATTTTCTGCTTTATACATAAACCAAAGCTAAGGGACCCAAAAGGCCTATATGACAGATGAAAGCAATTCAGCTTACCAGTGCTAATAAAGGAGGATAAAAAGACTGAAAAAAATCAAAACAGAAACAGTTAACAGTCATGAAAATGAAGTTTTATTAAGGGCTTATAGAATCTTGTCCCCCATTAAATGCCTTTCATGTTTTAAATAATTTAATTCTTACACAAACCTCATAACAGAAGTGCCATGTTTATTTTCAGTTTAACAGTTTACAGAGATGTTGGGATGAAGGTTAAAGAACTTATTCAAGGACATAAGTTCTAAGTGGCTGAACTGTCTTGACCTCACAACCCCCTAAACTTGGAGCACACGTTCATAGTCAATGTATTATTCTAGCTGCCCAGTGACGAAAACTTCAATGACTGATAACTTTTTAGCTATATATATATTATTCATTTAGTACCTTCCCATGTATCAGTCACTCAGGTGGACTTATGTTCTTCTAAGTCTAAAGAAGACATTATTTAATTGCAAGAATCTGAAACAGAGCAGATCAAAGCTTTGCAAATATAATAAGAATTAGAAGAATACCAACAAAAAGTAATATCAATTTACATTAAGAGGAGACTATATGAACCTGCACTGCAATCCCAGCATCACTTGTGTTTTCCTTCTGGTTTTATGACCAAGGATGGGGAAAGAGCTTCTGCTCCCTGAATATGGGCCAGAGGATCCTGGTTGCTGCTAGAAGGCCAGCATCAACCATGCTAAAAACTCTAAAAGAAGTGTGAAATAATGCCTCAGAGGACCGATTGTGAGCAACTTCAGAGTTCATTTTTTAAACCTCTTTATGTCAAAAAAAAAATTAGAACTAGGGTAGGCCACACTGGCTCAGCAGACAGAGTTCTTGCCTGCCATGCCAGAGACCTAAGTTCAATGCCCGGTGCCTGCCCATGCAAAAAAAAAAAAAAAAAAAAACAAAACAAACAAACTGAAAAACTGGAACTAGAAGAATTATTTTCCCATAAAAGATTCAAAGCTACATGGCTCACTCCCAGGTTTTATAAGTATACCAAGCATTAAAAGAGACTGCAAATTCCATTTAAAAATTACTGATTGTCTAATGGGTGCCAGGGAAATGTGCTAGGTACTGAGGAAAATGGAAAGAGCAAATGAACAAAAACACTAAAATAACAGAACTAAATGCCCTAACTTTAGCTCAGTATTGTGAAAGACTGGAAGCAGAACATTAAGAAAGGAGAGTTGCCAGAGGCTATTCAACTGAGTCATAAAGACACTGTGTCTTGATGTTGGTAAATTTATCAAGGTCCAGGACTGACCCTAGAAAGATCAAGCCTCTATCTAGGATTAGTAAATTCATCTTGAGACTGTCTCAGAATTATCAAATGTGGGGTCTGACTTCTGCTAACTAAACTCTCAAGGTCTAAATATATATCAGAATACTAATTTTTATTTTATAAGAGAATTTAATTGTCAAAGAAATAAGATATTTACATCCCTGATTAATCATATTTTCTCCCAAATTAACAGGATGTTGTACATTGATCATGGAGCCTGTGCAGATGGAGTTGTGTCAACTTGGCTAAGTTGTGATGTCAGGCTGTTTAATCAAGCAAGCTCTGGCATGATTGTTACTGTGAGGGTATTTAACAGACAGATTTGCATTCATAGTCACTTGATTGCATCCATGACTGCTGCAGCTATAATAAACAAAGGAGTTTATGCTCGGCTGGGGGTCTTAAAGCCAGACTTGAAGATTTCAGAAGTCAGAAATCTCTCTGTTTCTTCTTCAGCCTGGGTAATGCACCCTCACCTTCATCAGAGTTTTCAACTTGCGACCTGCCTTATGGAACATGGACTTAACAATCTCCATGGCCATGTGAGCCAATTCCTATAATAAAACTCTTAATAGAATATTTACATTGTAATATATAAGAGAATAAAGCCAAACTTTACTGTTTGTCAAGGTGCCCCCCTATTCATTGGGGCTGAGCACATGCACAAAAATATACCTTTTGTCTCAGCTCAAAACTGGCTAGCCACCCCCTGGTTAAGAAAATCTTTCTAACACTATGCTAATACTTTCCTTGAGGTTTCAGTCATGTACAGGTCAATGGTCTTCAACCTCATCACTCTTGGTGTTACTTTTTTTTTAACTTTTTTTATTGTATAGTATACATATATACAAAGCAAAGAAATAAAGAAGCAATAGTTTTCAAAGCACTCTTCAACAAATGGTTACAGGACTTATCCCAGAGTTTGTCATGGGCTACCATACGATGCTCTCATATTTTTCCCTCTAGCTGCTCCAGAATATAGGAGGCCAGAGGGCTTAAATATTTTTTTATCATCATAATAAACTTTTTTTCCTTTTTTTGTGAAAAATAACATATATACAAAGAAGCTATAAATTTCAAAGCACAGCACCACAATCAGCTGTAGAACATATTTCAGACTTTGACATGGGTTACAATTTCACAATTTTAGGTTTTTATTTCTAGCTGCTCTAAGATACTGGAAATTAAGAGGTATCAATTTAATGATTCAGCATTCATATTCATTTGTTAAGTCCTATCTTCTATGTATAGTTTCACCATCATCTTTGATCTTTCCATCCCTCTCTTTAGGGTTGTCTGGGTTATGGCAATTCTAAATTTTTGGTATTGGAAGGGTCTGTCACTAATATGGGGTAGGGAGATGTAACTATCAGATGTTCTGGAGAGGGTGGACTAGGTTTCATGGCTTATCTGGACCAGGAACCCATCTGGAGGTTGTAGGTTTCTGGCAAGTTACTCTAGTGCCTGGAACCCTTGTGGAATCTTATAAATTGCCCTAGGTGTTCTTTAGGGTTGGCTGGAATGGTCCTGACTGGGGGTTGGCAGCTTATGATAGGTAGTAAGGTCTACTTGAAGTTTGCATAAGAGCAACCTCCAGAGTGGCCTCTTGACTCTATTTGAACTCTCTCTGCCACTGACACTTTATTAATTATACTTCTTTTCCCCCTTTTGGTCAGGATGGAATTGTTGATCCCACAGTACCAAGTCTGGATTCATCCCTGGGAGTCATCTCCCACATCACCAAGGAGACTTTCTCAGTGCTATTATTTTACAACAAAAATTTCATAATACATCCTTCTGTGGTGATATGGTTATGCAAAATAAAGCCAAACCTCACCATAGTTTTAATTAACCTTATGATACATTTTTGATTGACTATCTGTACTTGAATATATAAAAGCTCAGCCATGACTACACTAGAAGACAAAATGAAACACTCGGATGTTTGCATGAAATCGCAGAATCACTACAAATTTGACATTTTCAGGGCAGACTGATGCTTGTGGTTTTATTTATTGTTGATCTGTATGTTGGGGAGAGGGTGGAATTCATTTGTTTTGTTTGTTTTAGGGACTCAAATGCCAACTGGCATTTCCCCCAACAGCCTGCTTTCTGTAAGTGGTGAACAATTCTTGGAAAACTATACAATACTCCCTTAATTTATACATGGCAATAACATTTCTGAAAAATAAGGTACTTAATTAAAATTAAAATGTCCAAAACCATTTTGAGTTTATACGTAAAACTGAGTCGGGTTCTAGACTCAGATAATTTTAAACAGACTCTCATCTGCATTTATGCCCATAGGGACTCTGGTAAGTCAGGTCAACACAAGACAGTTTTTTATTCTGTCTCAGTCTCTGCCGGTACTTAACCTCCCAAGCACTGACCACTAGATACCAGTAATACAGTTAGTTCTGCTATAACAAAATGTTTTACGGATCTAAAGATCACCCCTTTATGCAAAACTGTGCAATAAAAGTCAGAGGACATATGACAGGGAAAAAAATGGGGTTAGAGACACAACACTAAAAAAATTTCTCAGCGACACACACACAAAAAGTAGGGACTCAAAAAACGTAGCACGGCTTTATACATATTAACTAGCTAAGAAATGAATGACTATAATGAATATATGGCAACTCACCTCGCTTGTGGAACAAGCCTCGCAAGCGCCGCAGTTCTCAAGTTATTGTGAAGAAGCGGAAAAAGCTTACCTGAAATCGCGCGAGAACTTAACACCGGATGTGGGGGGGTGGCTCTCTGTCCTCCTTCCGGTGATCTTCCAGAGCCCTTAACATAGCGCAGTTTTTTCTGCTTTTGAGGTGGTGAACCTGAGGAGGTTGTGCTTTACCTAAGTTGGAAGTGTGATTGAAGGCATACCCTTCTTCTTCAATTAACTTCTGTATCATTGCTGGAAATTCTTCTGCAGCTTTCTCATCTGCATTGGCGGCTTCATCTGGCCTCTGAAGATTGGAAATTATAGTGATGTCTGAAACCACTCAGCCAGACACAGCTGGCCACCCAAAAGGAGCAATAAAACAATTTGACGATTTCAGTTTGAGGTCCTTGTATATACATGGTGGTTTGTTTTGTACAAGCACGACTTGCTATTTTGAACCAGGTCAACTGAACAGATTTAGGGTGCTGAATGGGTGGTTGTTTTGTTTTAATAGAAGTTCACAAATGCAAAAGAGTAACAAAACAGAATCCTGCAGGATAAAGCCCACTGCACCGAGGTAGCGGGTAGACGCCAGGTGTATGTGTGTGCCGCGTCATCTTGCACAGCTGGGTTCAGCCGGGTGCGATTTTCTTCATTAGTTTTCTATCTCGCAGATGAGATCTTGCAAAAGCAAAGGCTAAATTCACCTTACGTTCCTATTGTTCCTTACTAAATCAATTGCCTTGAAGCAGATGCATGGTTTCAAAACAAGCATTATAGCAGAAGTGACGGTACCTTTCTTTAATTATTGTTATAACTCAATTTATCTAAATGCCCTTCTGGGGATAAGAACTGCTGTGGTAGTTCCTCCTTATTCTAGTTGGGAAAATATTATTTCTAGAGTGCTTTTGGCATGTTGATCTCATCCGTTCGTTTAACTCTCAAAGTACTCCTTTACCTCGCTTTCAGACGTCCCTACATATACCAAGTAATATCACATAAGTAAAGGGTACAGTGAACTCAATTGTGAAGGATCAGAGAAACATAAATAATGGAGATGAGATGGGTCCTAAAGGACAGCAGCTGGAGCACAGGCATGATTTTATGGGACAGACTAGCAAGTAGTTTAGTTTGTTAGAATGTGTGAATGATGGGGGAGGGGCAGGAAAGGACTTGTGAAATTCTTTGCCATGCTGGTAAATGGGGACTTATTTTTGGACGACAAGCAATTTGTTAAGACTTGTAAGCAGAGGGAGTGATATGCTGGAAATACATTTAGAAAAATTAATTATAGGGACAGATGGGACTGAGGGATGGCAAAAGCAAAGCGGACGACTCCTAATGCGCTAATAGGAAGGTCCCTCCCAATCTACCAACATCTGCAGGCTCTCAGAAATGCAAAGTGCAAACTTGAATTAGGACACGCATCTGTTTATGAAAAAAGTAGATAAGTGAAAACAATTATTACTTGTTAAGTAATAACTATATGCCAGGTAGCCTGTTGTGCACATCCAGCATTTTATGTTTTTAAATCCACATAACATTCATATGAATTTGATATCATCCAATCATATTTATAACTCTGTTATACAGATTAAGAGACTGAGACAATAGAATTTAATTAATTTACCAAAAATTACAAAGAAAGTGGCAGATCATAAATTATGACTCCCAGAACTATCTCCGTAATCATTAAGCTATGCTTATTGTTCAGAACAGTGGCAGTTTCTAAAGGGGGATGCTCTAGGAAGAGGAGGGCTACATTAAGAGTCACCACAAATGGTGAACTGCCCCAGCATAATCCAAGTTTATGCCAATCCTTCCAACATAATTATTATGGTATACCTTTTCACTCTCAAAAGTATCTTACTTTGCTGAGAAGAGTCACAAATGGAGAGAACCTTTTATAAGGTTCTTACTTTATTCAGAAAGTGGGAAAAAGTATTCACCTAAGGCACATTGCAATAAGCTAATGATGTATACTAAACTTTAAATTTAAGGATAGTCACTTAAAAAATCCACAAATGTAGAACTAAATTAATGAAAAAAATTTGCAATAATAAAAACCATTGATTAATTCAAAAGAAGTCAGGAGAGGAAAATAAGAACATCAAACGAAGAAATAAAGAACAAATGGGATAAGTAGAAAACAAATAGCAAGATAGTAGATTTACATATATTAGTAATCAATTTAAATGTAAATAGACTAAACTCTCCAGTTAAAAGACAAAAATTACTACACTGGATTAAAGAAAAAGCTCCAATCATACACTTTTGAGACACAGTAAATATCACAGTATGGGCATAAGAATAGAAATCTAGACCAATGATGCTTAACAGAGGCCAGAAATAGACACACACACACACACACACACACACACACAAACTGATGGGCACCTAATTTGTGAAAGTTCCCTTCAGGGATTCCAATACATATCAGAGACCCAGAGTTTGGACATTTTCAACTTATCCATGATTTCCTCTTTTTTGTCATCTCTGTATCCTCTGATTATTAGTGGTAAATTCTTACAACAAAAGGCTGGAGAAGAAAAGATCTGAGAAATGAGCTGTCTTTGGGGAACCAAAAAGAGTTGGGAAAATGAAAGGTAGTTCTCTACACTTAAATTAGTACATCGATACATACACATAAACACATAAAACATATGTATTTAGTTTTGTTTGTAGACATTTTAGATATTTGACATTCAGAACTATCAAGTATAGAGAAAACAATGTGGGAGACTATGGTACTTATAAAGTATAAGAAGCCATGCATTGAATAAACTCACCATTAGAAGCAGTAATGAGGGTGCCTGCTCATGCAAAAAAAACCAATAATGAGTAAATACACTTGTTTTTAATGTCGTTAAATACCTAGACAAATGAGGAGGGATCCAACAGCAGAATTTTTAGAAATGCTAACAATTAAAGGGAAGAGTAAAAGGAAAAAAAAACATAATGCAAGCAGGATAGAGAAAAATTACCATAAAAAATAGAAACTAGTTCGATTCCTGAGCCATGCACCCCCCCCCCAAAAAAAAAGAACCTAAAGTCTCTTTAGACTTCCATGATTCTCCATTAGGGGTTGGAGCCAAACCCTAGTGAGTCTATGTGTTATAATGTCTTTCTTTGCTGGTCATTGTTCTTGTCCCCCAGGGACCTCCCGGGAAAAAGTAGACATGGTCAGGAGCTGAATTTCAACATTCCTAGATTTTTTTGCTAAATATCAAAATAAGTCATCATTTCTCTCTGATTTCCAACAAGGGATAGTTGTACTAATTAAGAGTTACATGTGGATTTAGAAAATAAAGGCAGTAAACAAAAGATTAGTTTTTTTGTTTGTTTTTTGCTTTTTATTTTTTATTGTGGAAAATAATATATATACAAAAAAAGCAATAAATTTCAAAGCACACCACAACAATTAGTTATAGAACACATTTCAAAGTTTGATATGGGTTATAGCTCCACAATTTTAGGTTTCTCATTCTAGCTGCTCAAGATACTGGAGACTAAAAGAAATATAATATAATGAATCAGCAGTCATACTCATTTCTCAGATCCTATCTTCTCAGTTATAACTTCACTCTCCCCTTTGCTCATTCTCCCAATCATTAGGAGTATTTGGACTATGCCCATTCTAACCTTTTCATGTTGAAAAGAACTGTCAGTAATCTGGGATAGGGGAATGGATCTAGTTGATGTTCTGGAGAGGCTGGTTCCTCTGGGTTTCAAGACTTATATGGCCTAGGAACCCATCTGGAGGTTCTAGGTTTCTGAAATGGAATCTTAGTGCATGGAACCTTTGTAGAATCTCAGATAGAGCCCTAAGGTGTTCTTTAGGGTTGACAGGAATGGTTTTGGTTGGGTTTTGGCAAACCATGGTAAGTAGCAATATCTACTACAGCTTGCATAAGAGAAGCCTCCAGAATAGCCTCTCAATGTCTTATGAAGTCTCTTAGACGCTGATACCTTATTTTGTTACAATTCTTTTCTCCCTTTTGGTCAGGAAGGCATTGTCGATCCCACTATACCAGGGACAGGCTCGTCTATGGGAGTGATGTCTGATGTTGTCAGGGATACTTTCACCCTTGAATGTCATATCTCACATAGGGGGGAAGGTAATGATTTTACTTGCAGAGTTGGGCTTAGAAAGAGGCCACATCTGAGCAACAAAAGAGGTTCTCTGGAAGTAACTCTTAGGCATAACTATAGGTAGGCTTAGCTTCTCTGATACATAAATAAGCGTCAAAAAAGCAAGCCTCAAGATCAAGAGTTTGGCCTATAGACTTGGGAATCCCTAATTTTTGAGACAGTATCAGGGATTTCCCCAGAGGTAAAATTCAATAGTTCCTTGTGTTTTCTCCCATCCCTCAGGGGACTTTGCCAATACTTTTTAATTACCTGCTCAACATACTCTGGCATGTATCTGGGCATAACATTAAGCTATATAGAATTACAAGTCCTCATTCCCATTCTGGGCTCCATGTGTTTAGGTTGTTTAAATGATCTTTCTAGACAGGTTGAGTTAGATAGTGAGTTACAGAAAATTAAGGTTTTGGACAAAATAAACCTCTCTTCCTCTGGTTTCATACTGTAGGTGAAGTTCTAAACTACAGACAATGTCCTCCTTACCCCAGAATTCTGATTTACTTTAGTCCCTACCTGATTGGCTTTGTTCTTATCTCTAATTGAAGACTGATCTCTTTCAGTTTCTTTAACAGTTGTTGTATGTGACAATGCTGACTTTCAGACCTGCAGAACTCCTAGTCTTAGGTGTCATACAGGTACCCAAAGTTCCAGGGAAATACCAGGTTATACATATGTAGCTCAGCCTCTCAAAATCTAGAAATAACAATTGCAGATCTGGACTAAATGTGACTGCTGTAAGAGCTTTCAATCTAAGCCCAAATTTTCTTCTAGGTATTTTCTAAATGCAGCCATATGACGTTTTGTTGTTGTTGTTGTTTCTAGTTTATTTTGCATCATACAATGTCCCCCAGGTTCATTGACATAGTTAGTTGCATGCCTCAAGACTTTGTTCCATTCACTAACAGCACAATATTCGATCATACGTATACACCACAGATAGCCATTCTACTTCTCAGTTAGTGTATCCTTCAGCACCTCCATCCATTGTGCATAATGTATAATGTCCAAGTCAATAGTTCATGTCTCATATTATCCTAAGTTGTATAATTATCAACACTCTCAATTTTAAGCAATTTTCATTGCTGTCAAGAGAAAAATAACCGATAAACACACCCTCATCAAACAGAAAACCCAAACATCCCCTTAACTCTTGTCCCTCCCCTCCTAATTATTTACCCCTGGTATTGCTGAGGTACTGTTTCTGTCTTCCTGTTAAACACAGCCCATAGCATGCAACAGTAGTTATTCCCCTATTCCCCAACATTATTTACTATTTGTACAAGATTCATACCTTTGAAGTAGTTCATCCAAGAACTTATTTACATTTGTCGTGTTAATCAGTGAAATACATGGTTCTATACAATCCCTTTCAATCATGTTCACCTTCAATATAGCACTATTACTTATAGATCCACTAAATGAACTTCCTTCATTTCTGTCCATTCCCTTGCATTTAAGTTCAACCTCATTAGCTAACCGATCACCCATCTCTAGCTTCCGTGTATCTCTAGGTTCCCTATATTCCGTATTATAAGCCTCTGACTTTACTTTTACCAAGGTTTTAAAAGTGAAATCACACTATTTATCCTTCTGTGTTTGGCTTATTTCACTCAGCATATGCCCTCAAGGTTCATCCACGTTTTCATATGCTTCAGGACATCATTTTGCTTTACTGCTGCATGATATTCCATCATACGTATACATCATCTTGTTTATCCACTCGCCTGTTGATAGGCACTTGGGTTGTTTCCATCTTTTGACAATTGTGAATAGTGCTGCTATGAACATCGGTGTGTAAATGTCTGTTTGCGTCACTGCTTTCAGTTCTTCTGGGTACATACTGAGTAGTGATATTGTTGGGACATAGGGCAACTCAATATTTAGTTTTCTAAGGAATCACCACACTGTCTTACACAGCAGCAGTACCATTATACATTCCACCAGCAGGGCAAAGTGTTCCAATTTCTCCACATCCTCTCCAATATTCATAGATTCCTGTTTGTTTAATAGCAGCCATTCTTGTGGGTGTGAGGTGGTATCTCATTGTAGTCTTGATCTGCATTTCCCTTATAGCTAATGAAAATGAGCATCTCTTCATGTGCTTTTAAGACATCTGCATTTGCTCTTCAGAAAAATGTCTTTTGATATCTTTAGCCCATTTATAATTGAGTTTTTTGTTCTGTTGTTGCTGAGTTCTATGATTTCTTTATGTATGCTGGATATCAAACCCTTATCCAATATGTGATTTCCAGATATTTTCTCCTATTGAGGTGGCTGACTCTTCATCTTTTTGACAAAGTCTTTTGAGGCACAAAAACATTTGCTTTTGAGGAGTTCCCATTTATCTATTTTTTCTTTTGTTGCTCATGCTTTGGATGTAAAGCTTAGGAAGCTACCTCCTATTACTAAGTCTTGGAGATATTTCCCTACATTTTCTTCTAGGAGTGGTAGAGAGTGGAGGGGGTAGAGGGCAGGGGAGGCAGAGGCGTGTGCACTGGTACCTGGGTTGGGGGGGTGGAGGAGGCAGACAGGGTGGGATTTGGGGTCAGGGTGAGGGTGCTTGGGTGCCCAGGGGCGGGGCTTGGGATACGGTGGGGGTGAGCAGGGAAGGAGGGCTTGGGGCGCAGGAGTGGGGCAGAGCTGGCCTCAAGTGTGTGGGGCTCGGGGTGGGGGCCCGATGCAGGGCATGGGATGGGGGGTGGTGCACATGGGCTCATGTGTGGCATGTTCAAAGAGACAACCTGGCTTATATCCTAGTCCGGTCTCTTTTTCCATGCACTCTTGAGAGTTATGGGCCTCCATTTGGAATGAGGCGCATGAGGCTGTTTGCACTAGCTGAATGGTCTCCAGTTCTCAGCATCTCGATTTCTCAGCTTTTTCTTCCAGGACCTCCCCATGGGGTGTAGAAGACCCTCTCAGGTCATATGTACCCTGGAACTGCTTTTCTGGCTGTTTTTCTGTCATTTATCTAGCTGTTTCTTGAAGCAGGGGTGAACTTGGTCTATCCTATTCTCCATCTTCCAAGAAGTCCCCTGAAAGACTAGTTTTTAAGAAACTTGGTAATGAAAACTATGAGTAGAGATAGAGCACGAACTAGTATGTATGGGGCGGGGGGTACATTGACATCAGAGAAGACTCATTTTAGGAAACTGAGGACCAGCACCTTTAGAGGTCTAGGCAAAGGAACCCACAAGGAGAAATCAAGAGATTTTGAGAATGGAAGATCAAAGAGATTGCTCAAAGTGCCAGGAATTAAGGGGGATGGATCAATTAAATGCAAAAATACTGAAGGAGTGAAGGGGGAGCAAAGCAACTGGTCATACTGGGCAGAAGAGAGAATGAAATAGAGCGGGTTCAGGCCTCTGTGTAGTGGGAGGCTGCAGGGATTCCTGTGAGTTTGGAACAGGTGAGATAGGAAATTTGAGAAAATGGTACTGTCCTAAGAAAACAGCTCTGTGGAATTAGAGCATTTGCTGGAATTAGGGAGTTTACTAGAAATAAATAGATTTCCACTTAACCTTGAAGACCAGTTTGAAGTTGGAACTCACACACTTTTAGAACATAAATCTCTAACAAGAAGTCACATATAAAACTGCTACTGTAAAGAGAAAGTTAAAGGTCCAAAGTTAAATTTAGAGAAATTGAAAAATACTTTTGCTAAAAATCTGAAGGTGGAAACTCTGCATCTAACTAATATAGAAGCTGTTTATGCCAAGTATTGTGTTGTTCAAACGTTTTACAACTTAAATGGGTAAACATTTCTGATCACATCTCCATTCAGTTCGAAAACTGTTCTTAATGAACTCCCTTTTCAATAAATTATAAAACAATGAGCAGTTTATTTAGTCTACTTTTATAGCTGCCACATCATTAAACACATAAAAGGATATTGCAGTTGCTTCATAATAAGATAGCTGCACTTTCACAGACATAAAATAATTAGGTGGGTTTACATTTAGTTTCTCATTGTGCCTTCCATAAACACTAAAAGATGATTGAGTTATATTTCAGAAAATATTTCAATCTGGATTCCATTTTAAAGCCTTTCAGTTAAAAATGATAACATTTTTATAGCTTGTACATAGAAGTTCCTAGAATGTATCCATCTATCATATAATTCATAAATTATCAGAGACACTCAGAATTTTTGTGCTGGTTGGAGGGAATAATATTGTTATATTTTCTAAAAGCTTCACCGTCTTCCATTCAAGTAAGAAATTAGAACCAAATCATTTTTCTTCTACAAACTTCAGATATGTTGCACATGAAGCAGTAACCATGAGACATACAATAAGACATCTTTATGCCAGATAATCTTTGTGTCTCTGTGTGTTACACATTCTCTGTGGGTCACTGACTGAAAACCCTGACCCATGCTTGGATAAACTAGGGCTTAATACCAAAAACTGACCTTGACCCAGACTATTAGTCTTAAAAAAAATGCCAGTGACTATCACTCCAAAAGTATTTAAGAACATTGATACTTTTTTGTGTGTTTGAAAGTGACTATTGACAGCAAGACCAAAAGAACAGCTATAAGAATTATTTGTCCTTGGAGGCTTTTTTTTGATTTGTGGCTATCTACAAAGCTATTTCTATTTGTAATGTGTGCACTTCTCAGTGCTGAACAAAGGACAGTCATTTGTGACTGTCATTTATGACTCCACCTATGATGTAGAATTATCTCCCTGGATTGTTTTCCAGGTTCATAGCTGAACCTCATTCATTACTTAATCTCTCCAAGATTCAGTCTCATTGTCTATAAAACAGAAAAGGAATGCTGACTTCACAGAATAATGTAAAGACTGAATAAGTTACGATATCTAAAACACCTAGCATTGCTCAGAACTTGGCACATAGCAGAGGATTAATACAAAGCAGCCGATATTAGTAAAGATTGTATTAAAATTGTCTGCAGACTCTTCGCTCCCAAAAATCTACCTCTCCACTCAACTCTCTCTCCATCCAACTCAAGTTGAAGGATGTTCATAAGAAGTTAATTCTAATTTTTTCTCTTGGGTAAGGATCAGGTTTATCCTCATATCCAGTTTTAACCTAAAAAAATAACACTTTGGTCTTAATTAGCAATATTTCTCCTAAGATTTTCTCTCCTGTAGTTGGGAACAGACAGCAGCAGCAGGGGCCTTTTTTTGGGTTTGAAGTCTGTACTGTTTATGAGTCCCCATTATGGTCTAATTTCTTTTAATTATTTGTTTTTATTGATATATATTATACATTCACATACCGTATAATCATTAAAAGTGTATAATCAATGTATAGTATAATTTTATTCCTCAGAGATGCCTAGAACTCCACCTGCTCTTTCTGGGATCTCATTCCCTCCTGAAGTGAACATCTAGAATCCTGTTCCCGTAGGGGGAAAACAAGAAGCTCTTTTCCAAAAGCTTCTCAAAAGTAGATTAATATTCACCAGTAGTAACAGGATGGAACTTATGTTACAGCAGATAATTCAGAATCAGCATGTACAAAATGCTGTGAGGAGAGGCTTAATTAGAGGAATTAGCATCCAGAGCACACGATTGTGTTGGGTGCTCCTGGAGATACTAAATGAGGAACATAAGCTCCTCGAGGGCTTACAGTCCAGTAGAGCTGATAGGGAACTTGCTCTAATACGTTTCAAACAAGAGCATATGATGGTGCCACGAAAGAACCTCAAAGACAAAGCCACAGGAGTTCAGAAGAAACAACTAAAGGTAATCAGGAAGGCTTCATGGAGATTTTATCATCAAAGATGGGTAGTATATATTAAGTGAGGAGAATAAGAAGCAGGTCATGAATAAAGAAATGAGGATGGGAAAGTATAAAATATATCCACCAAATGGCAATTGACTTTGATTGGATCATAGAGTATCTTTTGGGAAAGTATGAGAGGTAAACCAAAGTAAAGCCAGCTGAAGACTAAAGAATAGAGGCTTTGAGTGCCAATATGAATAGTTTTATTAATTAAAAAAGCAATAAGGAACCATTCAAAGTTTTTATCTAGGGGCCGTATGCTCTAGGAAGATTGTTTTGATAGCAGCGTACAGGATTGGTTGGGAAAAGTTTAACACCTCCAATTGGAAATTTCAATAACTCAGGCAGGAACTATGATGAAGGCAAGTACAAAAGGACCCAAGAAAGACATGACTGAGAATCTGTCTGGCCTCTAGATGAGATGTTGCTACAAAGTTTCGAGCCTTGGTGCCTGCAGAAAGGGAGTACAGTCCACAGAAACTGGGAAAAGAAGAAAAAGAGCAGGTTTTTCTCCAAGAAGTGAGGTGGGACTCTGTATCCATTTTTATACCAGTGGAGTATAACTTGATAAAAAGGCAAGTAAAAGCAGCAATGGGAACTGGAGACCAAGGAAGAATCAGGCCTGGAAATCAATGTGGAAGTTTTCACTTAGACAAAGTTGAATCCACATCCATGGCTAGATTACTGACAATTGAGAAAACCTTCTCAACCAAAAAGGGGAAGAGAAAAATGAGACAAAATAAAGTGTCAGTGGCTGAGAGATTTCAAACAATGTCAAGAGGTTATCCTAGAGGTTATTCTTATGCATTATATAGAAATCCCCTTTTTAGTTTATGGTGTATTAGAGTAGCTGGAGGGAACTGCCTGAAACTGTAGAGCTTGTTTATGAAGATGATTGTATAATGAGACAGCTTTTAAGGATGACTGTGTGATTGTGAAAATCTTGTGCCTGATGTTCCTTTTATCCAGGGTATGGATAGATGAGTAAAAAATATGGATAAAAAATAAATAATAGGGGTAACAAAGGTTAAAATAAATCGAGTAGATTGGACTACAAGCGGTCAATGAGAGGGAGGGGTAAGGGGTCTGGTATGTATGAGTTTTTTCTTTTGTTGGAGAGATGCAAATGTTCAAAAAAAATGATCATGGTGATGAACACACAACTACGTGATGATATCATGAGCCACTGATTGTACACCGTGTATGGAATGTTTATATGTCAAGAATGTTTGTATATTTGTTCAAGTTTGACAATAAAAATATTTATTAAAAAAAAATTACTGACAAAATAATTTCAAAAATGAAGGTGCTCCACAGTGTCATACCCCAGAGCAATCACAGACAATAAAACCTAAGACAGGCTGTGAGATGTAGAGATCAGGAGGGTGTGGGTCACCTCAGAAAGGGGAACCAGACCTTCTCGTAGGACCTTGAGTGGGTCTCCATTTTGCTTCACGGCTAGGGCCTCACTCTGTGTCCCTGTCTTTCTTAAATGTCAGGGTGTTCTCTGTACTCTGATTCTCTGGTCAAAGCAAAGTTCAGCATTTCCCAAACTGAATAACAGCAATGAGTGGTTGCTCTTTGTCCTCTTGTTGAGAACAAAAGATATATGAAAGACAGCACATCGCCATGGATCGACCTGGCTGAAGGAAAATATCATATCAGGGTGAACCAACTAAATAAACATACCTCATGCACCATTGCCATAGATAAAACAAAATATAATTTCAAAATAAAGAAAAAGTTTCATTTGGATGATATTTTTAAACACCAAATATGAACACCATATAGCATTTCTTTTGGTTAGAGTACAGGGGCAAACATACAATATGTGAATTTAACAATGATATTTAAAATAAATTCAAATGGATATGTAAATTTATACAGTAACCAAATCCATTTTCCAGTCAGGAATGCCTAAGAAAAGATTCTTAGTCATGATACTGTCTGCTTTCAAATTTGGTAATATATTTTTTCTAGATCTGAAATGCATTTTCAAACACTTCAAACATGAGTTGAGTTTTTGAGTTATGTACCTACTGTGATCACTACAGTTTTTTGTAAGGTGCTCACTTTTTTTCTTTTTTTTACCTGGGCGGGCTCTGGGAATCACACCCAGTTCTCCAGCACAGCAGGCAAGAACTCTGCCACTGAGCCATCACTGCACTGCCCTGTAAGGTGCTTATTTTGTGATCCAATTAATTCAATTAGATTTGTACATTTTTATTGGAGGAAACCACCTTATCACCTTTTAAAAACAAACATGCAAATACAAACACACAAACATGCCTTCCAGTTTTCTAAATGTCTTACTGGATATGAAATTGAGTAGACAGCTACAGCTAGAATACATATAGCATTGAATTATAGCATTAAATATTTTTAATAAAGCAGACATTCCCTTCATAAATATTTCTGAATCCTTAATATTTTTCATTTTAAGTAAAGAAAAATATTTACTGAGCATACAGTTTCTGGAAAGATCAATTTGTGTGTGCATATCACATATAAGATCTAAAAACTAGACACTTTTTGCAGAGCTTGATGCTTAATACCCATGCTTGCTCAACTATTCCAACAACAAATCCTTGCTTAACAAATTATGGTTTAAAAGAACTTTCGTACAAACTTCTCTTATCCTTATATTGACCCTATGTGTCAGATATTGCTGGTTCCTTTTGAGATGAGAAAATTAAGACTGGAAGACTCACCCATGTTTACAAAGTTGCAAAATACAAGAGTTATAATTTGGATTTAGGTCTTTCGACTAAGTCTAGTGTTCTTCATGTTAAATTACTGTTACTTACGATAGGTTTTTAAAAATAAGTCCCAATTCCATATTCTGGAAAAGACAACAATCAATATCGTATGTGTCGCTTTGCAAAGTGGACAGAAATGCACTTGAAGTCGTGTATGTCTTGATAAGGAATTATATAACATTTTTTCTATTATCAAATTTGAAAGGGTGACTTCAATTCTTAGTCTTGGACCATGAGGAAAAGTATTTCTTGCTGTTGTTAAGTTGCATAACATAATTAAGGAGGAAGAATTTTCTCATTCATAAAGTCCATGCTACATGAAATAGTGGTTAGGCTTTTATGTATAGACAAATAGCTATAACATGATGTGATGGATGTCCTTGTAGAAAGTAATAAGAGAATATAGGTGCAGAAACATACCATTCCATATGGAGAGAAGAGGGAAGAAAATTCAGAGAAAGTATGGAATAGCTTCACCTACTCTCCCCAAAATAAACAAATAAAATCATCCCTCTGCCGACCATAAGGCCAATTCTGAAGCTCCCTGCTTCTCTCTCTCTCTGCTCAGAGACTTCTGAAGGTAAAAGTAAAAAATACCCCACTATGCTGCTGCCAAATTTTTTCAACGAACCCTGAGAAACTCAAGCATTTATGTAAAATAATAACCACAAAATATTTTAACTGGAAGGGACCTAGACTCTATAGTCCAATCCCTTCCCTCTACTGAGAGGAAAACTAAACCCTCCAGCATCTTCATAAAAAAAAAAAAAGGAGCAAAAGGAACAAGCAAGCTCTCCATTTTACAGTGATGGCTTCCCTGTTTAGGCTTCACTAGCTATTTCTGATAGAGCAGAATTTGATGTTACTTGTTTCAGATAGGAGGGTATTTGCTCATGACAAAGAGAAATCATGGCCCAATCCAAATCGCTTTCTACTAATGAAGACTCGATTACTTTTTTTTCCTTTTTCCACAGTTCAAAAGGTCTAATAAAGACAGGCAGAACTGGGTGATGGTTTTCAAAAAAAAGGGCTCTCTTTGGAACCTGATAGTTACACTTAACAAGAGTGGGAAATCTAACATGGCCAGGGCGATGCTCTCGAACTGTTTGCAAGGGATCTGTATTATTGTTCCATGATGCAGAAAAAGTATTTTCTTGTTGCTTCAGAAGTGAGGGGAGTGAAAATCAGCCTGAGGTTCAGTGCCCACAGCATTTACACCACCACCTCAGCACACGTGGATCTAGCCAAGCCCCATCTGTTCAGAGTACAACCAAAGCACCAGCACAACCTCAGGTGTCAGCCTCTGATTTCCTGTGTGTCTCCTTTTCCTGGGGGAAGATCTACTCCCCAAACAACTGCTCAGTCTTCTGGAGTTGGGATTTCACTCCCTTATGAAGCAGGAAATGTTTTTCATTGAATCAATCAGCACACCGCATCCAAAGCCAAATGCTGTTTGATAAACTATTATAAATGAGGGGGAATGGAAGGGAATCTATCTCTTAGGGAAAACGCCAACAGGAGGGGTTGTGGGGTGGGGAGAAGATGACAGCCATGAGGAAGGAAGTAAAGATCCGTTAGCTTACCACATCAGATATCAGCAAAGATTGCTTGTTCCCTTTGTTCCTTTTTTTTTTTTTAATGAAGATGCTGGAGGGTTTAGTTTCCCTCTCAGTAGAAGGAAGGGATTGAACTATTGAGTCTAGGTCCCTTCCAGTTAAAATATTTTGTGGTTATTATTTTACACAAACGCTTGGGTTTCTCAGGGTTCTTTGAAAAATATTTGGCAGCAGCATAGTAGGTATTGGAGAGCTTCAGACATCAGTAAAGAAGCTGCATGGCCGGGGTCTCACAGCGTGGGGAATCAGAGAAAATTATTATACGGGTGTAAAGCAGATAAAAGAAATGTTTACAAAGTTGAACAGAAAACTCCCCCTCATCTTCAGGCACCTCGATGATGTCATAGGAACCACAAAATCATAAACATGTTGGCAAGGCAAAAGGGAAACAAAGGGTATACTCTATGTAATTTAAATTGCGTATTTTAAAAAATTATTATTTCTAGATTGTTGTACTTATGGCATTGATATTTTACATGGGGGATGTTTACAACCTGGTCATAGCTCAATAGCATAACATTCAGAATCTTGGCTTTTAGCCCAAAACAGGAAGGAAAGCACTTAACCAAACTTGTAAGAGGCAAAAAGCGACTTGTAGCCTATTTCACAATTGTTGAATGTGTGTTTAAGAATTACGAAGAATAAAATAAATTAAGCAGAAATCCCTCCAAAACAAACAGTTGCCAATCCATGTCAATTTACTTCCAAGATTAATTTCCTTCTTTTCCCTTTCCATTTTCGTGCCAATTTCCCAAAATCAGGCTTTCACTCCTGTGCTGAATCATTGCTTCTAGCTGATCACTCTGGCCTTAAATTGATCCTATACCTTACTATCCAAAGAATATTTCTGAAATTCTCATCTACTGTCCTGCTCGAAAAGAACTGTGCATTCCAACTGCCACAAAATAAAGCTAAAATTCTTTAGTATCCGCCCTTAAAGTAGATCAGCATGCATAGACACCACACAATTAATGTCCAATAAAAAATGTTTTTAATAACAAAGGAAAATACAAAAGCAAGGTGCCTTCTGGTTAGCTTATGCAAATGTCTTTAACTTGTTAGATTCAAACTGACTTCTCTCATTGCCACTTTCCTGGGAGTTGTTTCTCATCTTCACTTAGACTTGTCTCTCCTTTTGCTTTTCATCTCACCCTTAGGACTTGATTACAGATTCTATTTTGGGGGATTTGAACTTCAGCATTCCCTAATAGAGCTCCCAGACACCTCAGCAAGAAAGACTGGCAGGGGGATGTGGGAAAACTTTGGAAGAATCATCATGGGCATTCTGACGTGATAAGTCACAGTTTTCTTCCTGATTTCTTGAATCCAAGAGGTCGTAGGAAACTCACATTATTGTAGGAACAGTGAATCTTGCACTATACAAATATTTCCATTTGTTCTACAAGACTTCATGAGTTGTTTGAACATCAATCTATTGGTAATTTGTGCAAACTTGGTCCTGGGTAATTCTTACTTTTTTTCATATTTTGAATCAAGAGAAACTGAAATGTTGTAATATATATATTATGAAATGGAATTGAATGTCACTTGACTTCTGAGAAATCACCTTGAAATGAGTTAAGCATAAATATATTACTATATGTTAAATACAAATATATAATTTTATAAATATGCTATATGTTGGATTTTTCATAAAGTCAGAGAGTAACTTTTTCTACCTTATTCTTTATTGCTCAAGTTCTTAACTTACACTAGGCCGATTTTTATAAACAAAACTTATTTAAAAAAGGAAAGGTGCAACTGCAAGCTATTTGCGTAGCTGCTATTGAGTTACCATTTGCTCAGCCCTCACAGTGCTGCTGACATTGGGCTGGGGTGTTTATACACATTACAGCATTTAGTCCTCACAAGCACCATTGGGTGCCCAATATTCCCCCATTTCTCAGATGAGCACACTAAAGCATTAATTATTTCAAGAATAGGTCCTTAGTAAGTTAAAGAACAGACATTCAAACCTTCTGAATGCAAACCCTTTGCTCCTATCCAGTCCAAAATTCCTTGCTGATAATTTGTCTGCATAGTTAGTTTCCAGGCCAAACTTGGAAAGATGGTTTATAATGGTTAGGTTCATCTCTTCAGAGAACAGGTTAAATGAGGATGGTGCTTTAGTGGATTCAGATGACCCCCTTTTCTAGTAATAAACAGTGGTAAAACTCCTGATATATTACTAAAGGATTTTTATTGGAAAAAAAAAAGTATTTCATGATACTGCCTCATGGAAAAAATAATTCTTGGATAAAAACCAGTGTTTAGAAAATAATTGTTTGCTCCAAAAAGCAGATCAACCCTGGTTCATATCTTAGCTTTTGGGCCTGGAACAGATGATATCTGAGATCCCCCAAATCTTCAAAGTGAATAGTATTAAATTTAAGAGGCAGAAGAAAAATAAAACTGTATTGTAAAAAGTTTTATGATTAGTATCAAAATGGTTGACAAGAATCAGCTACATTTGAATTTATGTAGCCAAAATGCTAACTTCAGTAGACCTTAACACACCAACATTTAAATATTAAAGACTAACTTCTTGCTGAGAGTTAATAGAAATCAGAATTTATTTTCCTTACTTTTTCCTAAGTTAACTGTCACTAGAAAAAGGGAGACTGAGAAATGCATCACAAATGGACTCAGGCTTACACAACAATATTCCATGATTGCTAAGTATTCCATTTGATTTCTCTTTCAATTATTATCTTTTTAAACTAAAATATAGATACATACATAACCTAGGAAGGAAACATTTGCAGGTCTTCACTAATGACAAAAGTGGAGGAAAAGGACTTTAATTCCACCTCAAAGGATTAAGTTTATATGATTGAGAATAAATGTAAAGAAGTATATAAATCAATGTAAGGATGAATTTCTACATAAGAGAAAGTATACTCAACTCCATCCATGGAAATATTTGAAAACAGGTAAGAATTTTAGCTACTTTGGCTTTCTAGATAAAAATTGAAACTCTTGAAGGCAGACATCCATCCCATTTGGTGGTCAAGGACCGTCCCTGACTCAGATCCTCATTTATTTCAATAAATTCTCTGTTCTTGTGACAGCCCAAATTAAAGGTGGGGTAGGAAGGGATGTCACCTACTCACATGAATGGAGGGGTCTTAGGAAATGATGACATCTCCCTTAAATGATTTTTCTTGGGTGCATGGTTAGTTCAGTGGTTAGAATGCCCACCTTCCAGGAGGGAGACCCGGGTTCGATTCCTGGACCATGCACCCAAAAAAAGGTTTTTCTTGAGTCCTTTCTCTTTCAGGTACCATTTTAAAAATATATACATATATACACATATTTTATTCTTATTTGGAAAAATACACTTCACATAGCTATAATTTGAATAGAAATGAAAAGTTACACACACACAAATATATAGGAAAAATAATCTTTATTCTGATATCAAATATTGGAGATGTGCAATCACATTTTCTTCACTTTCCTTGTTATTTAAAGTACTGTTGAATAATTCTGGGTACCTCAATAGATCTCTTTAAATAGCTAAATAAGTCAAGAATAAAGTCTTCCATTGGGAAAAGGAATTACAAACTCATTTTCTTGCATTATGAAAGCCAAGAAAAAATTCCCTCCCCAGGGAAAAGCTGACCTATGCTCCCAGTCTGCTAAGTGTATTATTAATGTCATGATGCCATTGTCCTCTAGAGGGTAACATTTGGTTGCTATTTGCATCATTATTATTTAGGCTTTATATAGCACATTCATCTTAAATTAGGTTTAAAGGTCAATCATTATCTAAGGTTTTCTCCAGGTTCTCCTCTCTTCTTTTTTCTTGAATTCGGTTAAAATGTTTGTTTTGATGTACTGTGAAGGATTCCATACTGAGTGGAAAACCAATCACTAAGAAAGCTTCTGGAATGCATGTTTTCTTGGCCCTGTTGATTTATATGTTGAACAGTGTGAGGCATCGTGTCTTCCTCTGATTCTGGTCGTGACTCACATCTTGAGCTCTTCACTACCAGTCTCCTCAGATGCTGATCAAAGCAGACTGGAGCAGCAGGTAAACAGCCTCAAATTCAGGCAGTAGATTACAGCTTCACTTTCTGAAGGAAGGAATGACTTTGCTCTTCCTTAGTAGGTACAGTAGCATCGCTGCATTCATATTTATTTATGAATGCCATTCATGCTTATTTCATAAGTAGTCTTTAAAATCGAAGTGGCTTAAGTTTCCAATGTGTTGGTAGCCAAGATTTTATCAGTTCATTCCTCTTTGTCCTGCTGGCTTAATCATGGAGCACATAGACCAGTCATGTGATCAGTGGTCTACCTAGAGCTGCAGATCTTTTAGGGACACTTGCCAAAAGCAACAGGGATCTCTTTCCTGTATGTAAGGTTTTCCAGTGTACCTTAGTTCCCTAGGGCTGCCATAAGAAAGGACCACAAGCTGGATGGTTTAAAACGACAGAAATTTATTCTTTCCTGGTTTTCGAGTCTAGAAGTCCAAAATCAAGGTGTCTGAGGGCCATACTCTCTCTAAAGGCCCTAGAATGAGACCCTTCCTTGTCTCTTCCAGTTTCTGGTGGCTCCAGACATTCCTTGACTGTGGCAGCATAACTCCAATCTCAGCCTTAGTCTTCACGTGGCTGTATTCTCTGTGTGCTCACTCTTCTTATAAGGACATTTATCACTGGAGTTGGGGCCCATCCTAAATTCAGGATGATTTCATTTTGGGATCTTTAATCACATCTGCAAAGACCCTATTTTCAATTACTATCACTTTCTGAGATTCTGGGTGGTCACAAATTTTGGGGCAGCACTGTTCAACTAAACATGGCGGGATAGAGCTGTACTGGCCAGAGTGAGCCACGAGCTGCAGGACGATTGATTTCTCTTTCTTTTCCACACTCCTCCCAACTCCTCTTGCATTGCTCACTGGTTCACTGGGCATCGACTCCAACTCCACACTGAGAAGGGAGGTAGACCCTGAATTCTAAGGCAGATAAACCAGTTAACTCCAACTATCCAACACTGACCTTACCTAGTATTTCTTAAATAAGATGCCAAACACTTGGCATCTTCTTTCCACAAACCCGTGTGTCCACAAAAGAAATCTGAATGAGGTCACTGTGACTTCTGCCAACCTATGCCCGCCCCCCCTTCCCAAATAAGGCAACTAATCTTTCTCTCTCTCTCTCAGATTTCTTTCTCACTGAGCTCTTTCAAAGGATTTATTTGCTACAAAATTGCTTGAGTCCACCAGCCACATGAACTCAAGATTTCTGTGTTTAAAAGGGTTTGGCTTGCTGCTTTATTTTTACAGTGCTTCAACATTTATAAAGCAATTACTTTTGCCAGTGCTTGTCATGTCTAGAAGAGGTTAGAAAAAGTTAGAATTTGTAGAACTAGATGCTTGAAAATAGAAAAAAAAAAAAAAAGAACATTTAAAAATTCCTCATTTGGACGGTCCTGAGTTGAAATTACATTCATCTGCAAAAAGAACTGTTTTAGGTCAGAAATGCTGTATTTTATAAGCATGGATCTTGCTGTTGGACTTGACTGGTAAAAATCTCCAGGCATTGAATGAAAGACAGGGCAAAAGCCATTCAGTTGGTCAATGCTGGCATCTATCCTACCTGGCTTGTGTAGTTTTATAAAGATCACTTAAAACACAGAACTCCTTATTCTCTGTAACCAATTGTCTTAATCTGATTCCCAATATTTTAAAAATCAAACAAATTTTCCCTGCAGGATCACATTTTTAAGTGGTTATTGCCTGTGGACACATATAGAGAAGCCAAATACGGAGGTGAACAAATAATTCATCAATGTAGCTGCATGCTATGGAAGCTGTAAGAAAAGTCCCTCGCTGGTTCTGTACTTGCTGTGATCCAGAGGTGACCATCCAAGGCAATTTCTACCAGAAGAGGGTGTGAACCCTGGCAGCTGCTCCATGGGTTTAAATCGTCACTCATCTTCCTTAGCTCTTCTACCAACCCAGCTAGTTTTCCCAGCTAAGCAACTTGCTGATCTGCTTCACCTGTTTAAGTGTAGCTACCCCATGATAGCTGAAAACAGGTTCACAGAGGAATCTCTCAGTCATCTCGGTGGCTCTGAGCATTTCCCTTACAGCACCGCCCTCACAACTAATGCTTTAAGCAAGAAGCCTATCAAAGTGCAGGGGCTGTTGTCTGGCCTGGACCTAACCGAGTCTGCATCAACAGGGAAACATCTTTACATCTAACTTCCAGTGAGAACTTTAAAATCAGTTAATTAATACCAAAACCTTCATCCCTGCCACCATTCACCTCTGTCATAAATCCAAGTCATTTTAGTCCTTTTTTCTGTTTCTGTATTCTCATCCTAGTTCTAGGTGTTTTTTTTCTTTTTCTTTTCTCATCTTTGTTCTTTTGAGCTCATGGTCATTTATTTCCATTTCTTTCAATTGTGCCCACTTTCTACCCTCCAATCCTTCATCCCATCTCACACCTGGTTCTTACCTTAAGTGAAATCCATCTCTTCTTCAAAGACGGTACTTCTACCTTCCTCTCCTTCTCGACACATCACCATCCTAGAACCAGGTGCCTACATTCCTCAAGCTCTCCACTGTCACATGATTTGCTTTTCTCTTTCTTTCATTCATTATCAAGAAAAAATCTGCATTGGACAATGTGAGACAAGGATGTTAAACAGGCAAGGATGACCATGGTAGGAGAGGGAGTAGAATTGAAACTTACAACTTAAAGTTTATAGTCTCCCACTTCTGGGCTCTCATCAAGCACTGAAAATAAAATCCAAAACAGTTTTGTGACATGAGTTCCATATGGTACTTTAACAATTAACTAGTTGTATTAAAATGTGTCTAAGTGTGAGTGAACAATTAACCTATCTGTGGACTTTCACAAATAGAGTTTCCTAAACTTTTTTTTCTTTTTTTTAGAAATATTTTTATTGAGGTATCTTTGCACACATACATTCCACACACAGTATATAATCAATGGCTCACAATATCTTCACCCAATTGTGTATTCATCACCATGATCATTTTTAGAACATTTACAACACTCTAGAAAAAGAAATATAAGGAAAAAAAGAAAAAATTCATACACTCCATACACTTTACCCTCCTTGTTATTTATTTTTTTTTAATTTGCATATGGGCAGGAGGCACCAGGGATCGAACTCCAGACGTCCAGCATGCCAGGTCGGAGCTCTGCCTGCTGAGCCACGGCAGCCACCCACCTCCTTGTTATTGATCACTAGTATTTCAATCTGCCCAATTTCTTTTACCCCTTATCCCCCACTATGATTTATTTACTTTTTGCTCTTATTTTTTTGCTCATCTGTCCATACCCTGGATAAAGGGAGCATCAGGCATAAAGTTTTTACAATCACACAGTCACATTGTAAAAGCTGTATAGTTATACAACTGTCTTCCAGAATCAAGGCTACTGGAAGGCAGTTCAGCAGTTTCAGGTACTTCCCTCCTCGGTTGATTTTTTAACTACATAATTTTTAGTTTCTTAATGGTTGCTCTGGGATTACAATTTTCATTTTAATTTACCACTGGTTTCCTAAACTTTTAAATCATATTATAAGTATATTCTTCATTGTAAAAATGAAGAGATGCCCCACTATACCTGGCATAATAGCTCCTAGACAAGGCTTTGTAAATCCACTTCTTTAGCATGCCAACTTCAATTGCTTGGCATGGCAATGGTCCATTTTCATTGGTTACTGGAAAACGGTACATAATTTGGTTCATGGGATTTAGATATAGGGAGTTAGGGAAGCAGACACTTGACTGCTTGGAACAGTCTTCCCCTAATTACTGCATGGCTGATAGCTATTCAATCTTTAGATTTCAGCCTAAACATAACTTTTAAGATTGTCCCACCTCCAGACTTTAATTAGATGTTCTTGCTGTATGTTCCTCCATCATAGCGGTTACCATGTTTCTTAAACAGCATCTCTTCAATAGACTGTAAGCTCCCTGAAAGAGATGCCATCTGTCTTGTTCACCACTGTGTCCTGTGCCTAGTGTCTAGCACACAGTGTCAGTAAATATTTGTTGGATAAGTAAGCTTTACAATTCCAATCTGCATACCGAATATTTTCTGTACATATTCTTCCTGTTTCCGCAAAAAACCCCACTACTTGCTATTCCTTTAAAGGCTCCATGTTTCCCTCCTTTCACACCTACAGATTTATAATGGGTTGGATTGCTCCCACCAAAGCACAAATGCAACATACCTTCTTTTGAATATGTATCCTCCAATGTTCATCTCCAATTCCACCTTCTCTAGGAAGCGTTTCATGATCTTCCTTTCCCACTTGGAACTCCTCAACATTGTATTACTTCTGTCTATATATTTATAGAACTGAAAAGCCCTTAAATTCGATTTGGTTCAACTCTCTAATTCAACATATGAGAAAACAGAAGTCCCATTGCATTTAGGGGCTTCCTCAAGATGACTCTACACAGTGAGGGATCTGAGCCTAGAGATCAAGTCTCTTGTGCTCTTTCCACTACATAATGCCACCTTTCTAGAGTAAATGGACATCACGATCACATAAACGTTAGAACTAATCTGATGGCTGTGTGGATTTTGCTAGCAAATGTAAGTGAATTATTGTAATCACAGTGAGGATTTAAGAAATTCTGTCAAACTTTTTGAAAAAAAAGTACAGATGTTCACCTAATGTATTTTTTCAGTAAGTTAGGATATTTATGTAACATTCACAGTAAGAGGCATATGTATTAATGATTATGATATTTGAAAAGCGTTTCCCACCTTCACACAACTTATATAATCACCCTGGTTCTAGATCAAAAACAAAACTAAAAAAGCACTTTAAATCTGAATACATCGTGGTGGTATTAATCTCCAAGGAGAAGCTTTTGAGAGCCACTAAACCAGAATCTACAACTGAAATCATTTTCTAAACTATACTACAGCTTTTATGGTAGAAGCATTTTAGCAAGGGGTAAGAGGTATTTCTGCTGGCAGTGTACTTTCTCTGTGACCACAACAGTGCTTTTCTCACTCTCATTACCACCCTGCTGCCTGGTGTTCTTTTGTTTTAAACTATAAACATGCTTTGTTGTCTATATGCCAATTATCAGCAAAGGCTTTTTGGAGCCCCCTATGAAAGAGAACACAATAGCAATAGTCAATGAAGCCTTCCACGCTCTAGGAGGGCCTTGCTCTTATTATTTTCAGAATGCTTTAGCATAAACCCTTTGTGTTCTTTCTTATTAACTCCACCTAGCACAATCACACTAACCTTTCAAGACCCAGCCAGTTTCATAGCAGACTTTGAATAATTCCCATTTCCATCAGTCAGTAGTGATCGCTCTGCCTGCTGGATCTTAAGAGACAACTGGAACTTTGGATCAGTCACAGCATGAATAGGCATAAATATGTTGAGATTGTTTGAAATTGATTTTTTAAAAATGGTTTTATTCACACACTGTACAATCCATCCTAAGTGTACAATCAATGGCTCCTAGTATAATCACACAGTTATGTATTCACCACCACAGTCAATATAACATTCCCATTTCTTCCCCAAAAATCCCATACTGCCTTCATCAACCACTCTAGGTTTTGCTAAGTTAAAGAGTCCCTGTTTTTACCTTCTAGCTTATTTCTAGTGACATACACAACCCTAACCTTCCTATTTTAACCATGCTCACACTCAGCTTTGTTAATTATGCTTACAGTATTTGCCTACCATCACACAGTTTTGTGCTACCCATTTCTGAACATTTACAATTAACCTTATTAAAAGTTCTGTACTTCTTAAGCATCAATTGCCCAATCTCTACCCATTTTCTATCTCCTTATAACCTATGCTCTTGAATTTAACTCTCAGAGTTTGCTCAATATAGTTAGTTCATATTAGTGAATGATACAGTATTTGTCCTTTTTTTTTCTGGCTTATTTCACTCAAATAATGTCCTCAATGTTCATTCACCTTGTTGCAAGCATCAAGACTTCATTCCTTCATACAGCTGTATAGTATTTCCACATATATATACACCACAGTTTGTTGATCCATTCATTAGTTGATGGACATTTGGTCTGTCCCCATCAACTGGCAACTGTGAATAATGCCTCTATAAACACTGGTGTGAAAATGTCTATTCCCTGGAATCTGCTTTTGCTGCTTCCTATCTGGCTGAAATGTTAAGTGGAAAAATAGAGGAAACTCTGCTAATGCGTAAGCAGTGTTCCAAGATAGGAGCAGTTAACAACATAAACATTTCTAAAATCAAGAATTTAGCAACTAGTTTATACATTAGATGAAGGAATTGGGCTAAATTTAAAAATTGGTTTTCCTAAAAACACCTCTGATACCCAAACAGGCAAGCATAAAGATTATTTTCCCAGAAGTTAACAAGGAAATAATATCATCAAGGGAAAAGGGAAGGGGGTTGTATCAGAAAATTACATTTATCAAATGCTTATTATGCACCAGGAATTATTTTAGGCTTTATGTCTTTTTATTTAATTCATAAAACTAATTTGTGAAAGATATCACCTTGTCCAGAGGATCTGGGTTAGCTGGTGTTGCACACTTGTCTAGGCCACAATTCTTGTGTGCTTTCCACTACACCACACTGCCTGCATGAAGATGCGAAATGCACTGTTTTCCTAGAGAGCTGTAAATATGGATAATGTGGGTAACGTTTCCGTGATGAGCAGGAATTAGACCATGTGTGTGCCCTGACCAAGGAGAAAGCCAACAAAGCAAGCTGGTCAGCCAGCTACAGAAGAAGAAAAAAAGTGGGAGACTGTCACAGGTTTTTTGCTTAGCATTGATAATGATAGTTCTGAGACTAAAAGTTATTATATGAAATACCAACTAAGACTATGCAAAAGACATAACTTTGTTTGATGTGAGTGTAAACTCTAAAGCCTAAAATTTTTACATGAAGTATTGGTTTAGGATAAATGGGCACTGAGCAAATTGTAGCTGTATAAAGCTAGAAGGGACTTGAGCAGGTTATTAAATCCATCTTCATGACTCTAGGAAGGACTTATTTCAATGAATTGCAGTAAATTTTTTCTCTGAGCTAGAAAGAAAGAGAAAGAAAGAAGAAAGGACAGATTTTCCCTTAGCAAAATCTTTCAGGGTCTCCTAGTCTCGTTATGCTTGATAGAGACTTAGAAAAATTTCCACACTTTGGGCAAGAAAGTAATTTTGGGGAGTGTTACCAATCCCCACAATATTTTATTACTTACTATGCATCTTCAGCATAATCCCCTGCCATTGCAGGCAAAGCCACACAAATACATAGAGATTCTGGAACTCTCAGCAGCCCAGAGGACTTGCTAAGCCCAATGCATAGTGCAGTCAGCTATTGCAGGTTCCCAGTGCAGCCCACGCCCCAGCAGCATGAAGTGAAGGTTCATGTGATGTTACTCCGCTGTGCAGCCCTGCCCAGGGCTAGAGCCAGAGCTCCTGAAGTCCTTCGTAGGAAGAGTCAGCAGGCTACAATCAAGTCTCTTGCCATTAGATGTATCTTCCTGAAGCTGAACTAGTCCCCGGATCTAGCACATGCACCAATCTCCAGCCTTCTCTTCTAACCTCCTCTGGTTTACAACACTAGGAGCCCGCTTCTTTTGTGATTTTTTATGCCTGTATCCTGTTCCTTCTCCCTTTATGAACCCTTTCACTTGCCACCCATTTTCAACCATGACTGTTCCTCTACTGAGAAAGTCCATTCCCTTGCCCCATCCAACCTATGAGACTCTTAAGTGGCCCTGGATCAGGCAACAACCTGAAGGGGCTTTGTAGGCAGAGGGCCTGGATTCAGATACCAATTCCACGATTTCACTCTTTCATTCATTATTTACACTTACTCATTGTCAGGTACTGTTCTAGGCATGGAGGATAGAGCACTATATGGATAGACAAAATGTGTCATCTTGGAAGTAACGTTTGAAAGTGGGAGAGGCAGACAGCAAACAAATAAATACGGCACAGAATTGAATGCCAGGTATGATAACTGCTCTAGAGAACAATAAAGCAAGGTAGGCGGACAGAATATCATGGGTGGGGAGGTGTGGTTTTGGATGTGGTTGCCAGGGAAGATTTCTCTGAGGAGGTAGCATTTAAACAGAGACTTGAACAAAGTGCCCAGCTGGGCCAGGAAAGTATCTGGGGAAGTGCATTCTGAAAAGAGGAAATAGCTTAATGCCTTGGGCAGGAAAGAGCTTGCTGAGTTTGATGTGTTTGAAAATAGGCAAGAAGGTCAGTTACTAAATCTCTCTAAGCCTTGCTCCTTCATCTGTAAAATGAAGGTAATGATAGTAAGTAAAAGTTTGATGTGAGAAAGAAACAGGTTGTGCTTTGACAAGTTTTGGCCTGTAGAAACTGCTGGTCATATGTTAACTGTTTATTATCACTGTTGCTATCATACCTGCAGTTTCCATAACCATCAGCAACTCTCTAGGTTCTTTGCCTAGCTTTATATTGTTCAAAGAACTTACTACTCTGTGGAATTATTTGATATATTTCTGGGTGTATTATTTCATTTGCCATCACTATCATGAGAGTGGGAATTCCTGTATTAATTTATCACTGTAGCTCCAGAGCCAGGAACATTGCTGGCACATCATAGGTGTTCAGTAAATACCATTTGAATAAATTGATTATTGCTATTCTTATTATCATTATTATATGGCACTCAGATATTTTCCCCTTAGAATGATAAATGCCAAACTTGCCTGATGAAAAAAATCTGAAATGATTCCCACATCCAGCCCCACTGCTGAAGCAGAATCTCCAGCCATGTTCCCAGAATCTTTATTTTTAAACAAGACCCTGGATTGAACTGTAAGGACCTTGCTATACAAAATATGGTCACTGCACTAGAAGGCTTGTTAGAAATCCAAAATCTTCAGCCCTGTTCAAACCCACTAAGTCAGGCTCAGCATTTTAATAAGATTCCCAGGGGATTCATATGCATATGAAATTTAAGCAGAACTGACTTAATATCAGAAAAAAAACATTATCTTAAGCAATCTACATTTAAGCTGGAACTTCCAAACCTAGGTGATCACCAGAACTTAGTAGAATAGGGGCAAGGTCTGGGAAAAGGTACTTTTCTTCCCCCCACCTTCTGATTCTGTGGATGATTCTGATGCTGACTGTGATGGTTAAATTTATGTATTTACTTAGCCAGGTCATGGTATCCTATAGTTTGGTCAAGCAAGCACTGAACTGATTGTTACTGTTGAAGGTATATCATGAATTTAAATAATTGGTCAGTTGATTGCCATAAGAAAATTGTTTAGCTTTCACACAAGATGGTGCAGGAAAGGGCTGCAGAATCACTCAAACCAGTTTTGCAGGCAGGTAAGGAAAGCACCTCTGGTATAAGTCTAGAATTGGCACAAAATAGGTAGAAACAAAATTTAAATAAGTAAAGGCCAGGGTCATTGAAATGTAAAGTGTAATCAAAAGTAGGAACCTTCTGTGGGAAATTTGAATTAGTTAGACTATCCAGATAGGCTGTAACTTCTGGAGTATCCAATCAGCAGAAAAATGGGGAGGGGCCTATGTGCTAAGCTTAGGATATAAATACCTGTGGCATTCTATTGTTTGGTATGCCCGCCACCATTTTTCAGGTGGGCACCCATTCTTGCAAGATCATGAATACATTATTTTCTTCTCCACAATCAGGTGAGCACTTATTCTCTTTCAAGTACGGTGTTCTTTCTAACAATTGCACCTACGGCTCATTATAATTACAATCAAAAACAGAGATTGTCTTCAGCAATGAAAGAAGTTTCATCCAATCAGTTGAAGGACTTAAAGGGAGAACTGATTTCAGCAATCATAAGGAAGAGCTTCTTTCTCCTTTTCAGCCAGCCAGCATCTTCTGGGAAATTCATCAAAACCTTTATTGAAGTTCCCAACTGGCAGCCTGCCAAAGGAATTTGAACTTGCCAAGACCCACATCACATGAGCCAATTTCCATAATAAAATCTCTTAATATTTTTTATGCAGACTCACATGCACATTCGCACATATTTTATATCCTGTAGGTTCTGTTTCTCTGGAGAATCTTGACTAATACACTGTTTTAGTTTGTTAAAGTTGCCAGAATGCAATACACCAGAAACGGAATGGTTTTTAGAGGGAATTTATTAAGTTACAAGTTTATAGCTCCAAGGCCATAGAAATGTCCAAACTAAGGCATCCAGAGAAATACCTTAATTCCAAAGAAAGGGCCGATGAAGTTCATGGTTTCTTTCAGCTGGGAAGGCACATGGAGACATCTGCTAGCTTTCTTTCCTCATTTCATATGGTTTCCCCAGGGGTGTTTTCCTTCTTCATCTCCAAAAGTTTCTGGCTGTGTGGGCTCTGTTGGCTCTAAAGCATTTTCCAAAATGGCTCCCTCTTGAAGGGCTCCAGTAAGCAACCCACCTTGATGGGTGGAGACACATCTCCATGGAAAACATCTAATCAAAAGTTACCACCCTCAATTAGGTGGGTCACATCTCCATGTAAACAATAAAAAAGTCCCACCCAGCAATATTGAATGGCAATGAAAGAACATGGCTTTTCTGGAGTCCACCACACATTCAAACTGGCACATAGACTAGGACAGATTTAGGAACCAGGGCTTGATTTCTATTCCCCAGAGATGGAGCAGCACACAGTATGATTTCATAAAAGAATGAGTTCTTTCTCTTTCTGAAAAAAATACCTCCAGTCTTATATCCAATGTTGTGAGGATAATATAGACACATAACCAATCAACTAACTAAAAATAATGACCTCACAAGCATAACCAGTTATGGACTCAGATACAGGAGATACTGCTGGTGAGCCTTGATGACCCCTGAGGAAATGCCTTCAAGCAGGTGAAAATGAGTTTTTTCTGCCTAAGACTCTTGCAAAATGGTTTCAGGACCATCTAAAAGAGCTTTTTTTGTCAGCTTCTTTTATTCTAAGACTAAATTTATCTCTGCCCTCTCCTCACACCCCCACCCCCCTGCTCCATCACATTCCTCAGCCTGCCAGAATCAGAAACATTTCTTTTGCCAATCATAGAATTAGTCCTGCCTCAAATGTAGAAAATACATCTTGTCACCAATATCATGCCCTTCCTCTGTGTCATGCCATTTTCTATCGTCTCTATATTTAACATAATAATTATGATTTTGAAAACGTAGATGTGATTCAACTTCAACATTTCAAATGATGTCTCTAATGAATATTAGCAAGAATTACAATGTCTCATTTTTTAAGCTTTCTTAAACGATATATTTTTCTCAATTCCCATTAACTAATGATAATACACATTTCAATAAAAACAGATATTTCAGATCACTTTTCACTTGACTTCTTCTCAAAAGGGGATTTGGCATCACTTCTGATCCGGTATAATCTGCTCTGGAGGCTCAGACATCTAATAACTCAGTTGGGTTTATGTCACAGAATTTGACAAAGCGATCCTGGTTAAAATGAAACTTAATCACAGTCCTTTTCCCTTTGCCCCTCTAGTTGAGGAATAAAGTGACTGTGAGTTAAAGTCATTCTAAAGATGCTTGAAACAAATCTGGGAAGCTTGAGAAAAGCCATGGGCAATGTCGCTTACTATCTTTTATGATTTAGGACCTCAGAGGTGAAAATACTGTGTAATGGCTTTTGAGCATCTTTTTTTTCATTCTGAATGACACAAGATACATTTCTTTTTGTTTTTGTTTTTAAAGCTGAAGTTTAAGCCTATTGATATTTATATTTAAATTCTACCCTGGTAATATCATCTAGTTCTTCAATCTCTGATTTTTTATTTTTCCCCAAAAGGAATGGTGAGGGAATAAGTTCAGAATTACACATTGCAACCATTGTTTAGACTCAAACTCAAAATAATGTGTGAGAGACGTTCTGCACTCTGTTTATATTTTTGAAAACAATCATTATATGGACAAGTGTGTGCAATTTAAATATAAAAACCTGCATCATTTAGGTAGCCATAAGGACTATTTTTCAACTGTAGGAGGATGTCTGATATAAAATATGAAGCCCACTTTTGGATCATCAATTTACCAAGTGTGCTTTGGGACTCCTGAACCCCTTTTTCCACAATATGTGGTGTCTGCTGAAGTTGTCACACTGAAAAGCTACATTTCACTATGTAGGGCCAAAGCCAAGTAAAACTGAGAGTTCAGGAAAATAAATTCAAGACATGTATATTACATACACTTACCATGAAAAGCACTCCAGCCAATAGCTACATGGAATAATTATCTAAGTGCTTTCATTCTTAATAAATAAATAAATCTCCACTGATCCCTTCTATACAGACTAAAAAAAAAAACCCTTTACAAGTCCTCTACTCAAATGATAGCTCCAGCTCTCTACTGTCCTTTTCCAGCAACTTTATAAGAAAATTTTTTCAATTGTTGCTTTGTCTTCTTCTTCTCTTGCTCAACAATAATTTACTGTAACTTGGATTCTGGACCTAGATTTATTGATCTATTTTTAAAAGACTGGGAAATTATAAGAAGAGAAAGATATGTGAATACAAGGTAAAGCCCATGATTAAGATTGGCATGTGAATATTCCAGTGCTACTCTAGTAACCACCTGCTGTTTATGCCTAGCCTAAATCCATTCCTGATTCTGGCACTACCACCCCGATTTTCTTTTGAGACTCCTCTGATAGTCTCACTGTTATTCAAGGTCCTGCCAATGAGAGTATAGCATCTGCTTGGTTTAGGGGAAAGCCACATGACTGGACCATGACCAATCAGCAGTAAGACAAAATTTGCTGCAAATACCGGTATATTGTTTTGGGCGGCTCTCATAACAAAGAACCTCAAACCGGAATGGCTTAAAACAACAGAAATTTATTTTCTCATAGACCTGGGGGCTAAAAGTCTGCAATCAACTTGACAGTAAGGCCATGTACCCTCTGAAACCTGTAGGGGACAATCCTTCCTTGAATTTTCAAGCTTCTTGTGTTTGCTGTCAATCGTTGGCATTACTTGGCTTGTAGATGCATCCCTCCAAGCTCTATCTTTGCCTTCACATAGCTGTCATCCCCCTTCCATCTTCACACGGCATTCTTCTCTCTGTGTCTGTGTCAAAATTTTCTCTTATAAAGAACAAGTTATGTTAGATTAGGGCCCACCCAAATCCAATTGAGCCTTAATTTACTTAATCACATGTTCAAAGACCCTATTTCCAGATAAGGTCATATATCTTTTTGGGAGACACATCTCAATCCACAATAATTGGGAAGGAGAAGTCTCCTACAATGGAGTTGTTAAACTGTTTGGAATATAAATTTAGTGATGCTGGTGGATAATCTGCTGTCTATGAAAGGACAGCTGATGTGAGAACAGCAAACACAGAGGAGGGAGAGTCAAGAGATAAAAATAGACTTCATATTCCAAGTGCTCTATGTGAGTGGTCAATTATTCACATAGATTTCTTAGATCCATGCCCTCATCTTTAATCCTAATTTTACTTGATATTCCCTTTGACTATTGGCTAGCTCCATCTGGATGACTTCAAATGTGCATACATTTTCTTTCCCCAGTTTTTTAGTTTCCTAGGCTGCTCAGAGTTACCATGAAGTGGATTGGCTTTAAACAATGGGATTTTATTAGCTTAGATTTTGAGGCCATGAGAATGCCCAAATCAAGGCATCCTCAAGGCAACACTTTCTTCCTGAAGACCAGCTGCTGGCAATCCTTGGCTCCTCTGCCACATGGTAAGACATACGGTGGCATCTACTGGTCTCTCCCTTATCTTTCAGGTTTCCTTGCTTTCAGCTTCTTGCTTCCATGGATCTTTTTTTCTCTCTCTCTGGATTCATTCTTTTTATAAAGGACTCCAATAACAGGATTAAGACTTGTTCACACTGAGGTGGGACGCACCTAAACTGAAACAGCTTCATCAAAAGGCACTACTTACAATGGGTCCACACTCTCAGGAATGGATTAACTTTAAGAACATGCTTTTCTGAGGTACGTACAGTTTCAAACTGCCATACCCCCTAATCTGCAAGTCACTTGCCTTCCTTATCATGGAAGGCAATTGTCCAAGCTAAACGATTCTTGATTCTTCCCTTTAATCCATTTCCCCACATCCTGTGGATTATCACAAGTGACATTAATTTACCTTCTAAATATTTCTTGAAACTGTTCCCTTCTCTATTCCATCTGCCATTATTTTATTAACAATTCCATCATTTTTCCTGTAGACCAGTGTTTCTGAAAAGAAAGTATACAAAAAAAAATCTGGAAAGTTGATTAAAAAATAAAATTTCATCCCTAAATTTAATTCATCAAGGAATTTTGACGTACTTGGTCTGAAGAGCTCATTCCAAGAAACACGACTCCAATTATTGCATTAGTCTTCTAACTGCAATGCTGTGAGAGTCGCTATTTTGATTATGCCATTTGTTCACCAATGTTAACCTTTGATAACCTTTCAGGTTTACCACTGGAAGCAAGATAAGCTATAAACTCCTTAATATGGCCTAACCATGCCTTCCAACTCCAGCCTATTCCTCCAAGCTTGTCTCTACATTCCCCAAATAAAACAACTATCTGAAGAACATGCCTCTGGAGAGAAGTTCTTTCCTATTACTTTTAAAGTGTTTGCTGTGCTGTGCTTTAGTTCAACCTCATAATAACAGTTAATATTCCATTACCTAGTGAACATTATAGAGTGCTTGTAGGTAGGCATCTTACAGTAGGTGCTCATAGCATCTTATTCATTCTATGCAGAAACCCTGTGAAGTAAGGTATCAGCTCAGGGAACATGGGACTCAAAGAGGTACTTTGCCCACAGCTACACAGCAGTTAGGTGTGATGTGGGACTCTGAGTCCCACTATGGGTACTACATTATACTATATATCTGGTTACAGGTTTGCCACTTCCTTTAAAATATGAGCTTCTCAAGGGCCCTTGACTAGTGAGCAGGATCCTAATTCCCAACGCTGAGTCTGCTACATTTCTCAATGAATGAATGATAGCAGATGGAGAGAGAAAGAAAAGGAATCATGATATTTGTTAGCCTCTACTGTACCTCAAGATGTCATCTCATTTTCAGGAAGACATTTTCTTTATTAAAAAAGCTACTTTTTATATTATCTTTTTCAGAGGCATTTTTAGAATTCTATATTTTAGTTGATTGAGATAATTGTAGATTCACATTCAGTTGTAAAAAAATAATAGATTCCCTGTACTCTTTACCCAGTTTCCCCTCATAGTAAGTCTTGCATAACTATAATACACAACCAGGCAGGAAATCAGCAAGGATGGAGAAGAATTCAACAACACTATCAACTAAAATGATCTAAAAGATATTTATAGACTACTCAACCTAACAATAACAGAATACATTCAAGTGACCATGAAAAAAATACGAAGTTAAACCATATCCTGTTCCATAAAGAAAATTGTGAAAAATTTAAAGGAATTGAAATTGTAGCGTGTGTGTATTCTCCAACTTTAATGGAATCCACTAGAAATCAATAATAGAAGTAGAAATCAATAATAGAAGGACAATATAGGAATATCTCCAAACATTTGGACATTAAACAACACACTTCTAAATAATCCATACGTCAAAGAGAAATAAAAAACATATTGAATTAAAAAAATATAGCATATCAAAACACAAAAGCAGTACTGAGAAGGAAATTTATAACACTAACTAGTTACAGTGGAAAAAGAAAAGGCAAAATCAACCATCTAATCTCCCACTCCAAGAACTTAGAAAGAGAAGAAAAAAATAAATCTAACACAAGCAGAAGGAAGGAAATAATAAAGATAACAGCAGAAGTCAATACAATTGAAAATAGAAAAATGACAGAGGAAACTAATGAAACCAAAAGCTGGTTCTTCGAAAAGAGCAATTGAAAATATCTAACAACACTGTTAAAGAAAAAGAGAGAGAAGACAAAACAAATTAAACAAATATCAGGAATGAAACTGGTGCTGTCACTACGTTATGAACAGCTCTACATACATAAACTTAAATGACATGCACAAATTCCTCAAGAAGTGTAAATCATCACAACTAATGAAAAATGCATTAGATAATTTGAATAGCCCTATAACCACTAAAGAAATTGAATTTGTGATTTAAAAACTACTCCCACCCCCCAAAAAAAAAAATCTAAGCCCAGACAGTTTCACTGGAAAATTCTGCCAAATATTTCAAGAAAAGTTAACACCAGTCAATCATACATAATCTCTTCTTGAAAATAGAAGAGATGGGAACACTTTCCAATTCATTTTATGGAACTACAGGAAACCTGACAGAAGGCAATTAAAAGAAGAAAACTACATGCCAACATCTTTTATGAATACAGATGCTAAAATCCTTAACAAAATATTAGAAATAAGATTCAACATTATATAAAAAGATTTACATGCCATGACCAAGAGGGGTTTATTCCAGGGATAGGAAGCTAGTTCTTTATCAAAAAGCAATCTATGTAATCAGTCATATTAATGAGCTGAAGGAGGGAAAAAAAACACATTATGACATTAATTGATGCAGAAAAAGGATTTGGCAAAATTCAACACCCATTCATGATAAAAAAGAAAATCAGAAAAACAGGAATAGAGGGGAACTTCCTTGACTTGATCAAGAGTATCTATGATACCACAGCTAACATTATATTTGATGGTGAAAGATCAAATGTTTTCTCCCTTAAGATCAGGAGCAGTTGTGTCTGCTCCCACAACTCTTATTCAACATAATACTGGAAGTCCTAGCTCTTGCATAAGGCAAGAAAATAAAATAAAATGCATATAGATCAGGAAGGAAAATATAAAATTGCTCCTGTTTGCAGATGACATGATTGTTCATATAGAAAATACCAAGAAATACTCAAAGAATTTCTAGAACTTAAAAAGTGATTTCAGCAAGGATTCACAATACAAGATAAAAATACAAAAATAAAATTTATTTTTATATATTAGCAACCGACACATCAAAATAATAAAATACAATATCATTTACAATGGCATATATTCCCACTTCAATATCTGACCAACAGAAAATGAGCAGAGAGCTTTCCTCAAAGATGCTGGGCTCCCTTCACAAATTGATTTTTCACAGTTATGGTGAAAGGTGTGTCCTCTGGACCCTTCAGAGGTGGGAGAGCTGGTCTTACAAGATATACATGCTCTAACATTCCCATACAATTCTAGCATCTTGAGCTCATTTACTGTAGGCCGCCTTTTGGTCCATGCTTTAGCCAACTCAACACTTAGAGCCGTTTCTAGCCCTGGGAATTACAATATTGAATCCAGAATCTCTGCTTAGTGGGCCCAAATTAATAAATTCAGCATGATACAACTTTATGTTCCTTCCACAATTACCCCATACCCTTCACCTCCATTCCCAAACATATCTCCCTGATTTCTTTCTGTTTAAATTGGAAAAAACATGCAGTTCTTCTGGAACGTAGCATACCTCCTCATGGGTCACACTTTGTACCTCGTCTCTCGGGTCCTGCTGGGATTTAAGTCTACTTGTAGACCTGGAAACAAAGAGGGGTGGTGGGGTTGGGTTCTGAGAGAATTAGCACTGTCTTGCAAGTCACCTACCTCAGGGAATTCCATTAAAGTTTATTCAGCAAAGCAGGGTTAATCTCATCAAATGCTGACGGAGGAGCCTCTTCTGCAAAGAAGACAGCAGAATTTAGGGGTTCAATGTCTCCAGCTTCATCATGATTTTCCCATATGTCCTCATTCTAATTTTTACTTGAGTAGGACTATCCGTTGGTGATATTTTGTGTAGCTCTATAGGCACATCACACAGTGAACTGAGAGCATCCTCTTTATCATGACAAAGAGAGTCATTAAATTAAAGTGCCTTTAAATCTAATCAAATAAAAGAATCAGTTCCCAAAGCCTCGAAACCAACTCAGAAAACTCATCTTTAAGAATTTGTTCCTCAAGAATCAGCTCAGTATGCAAAACTGTATTGATTAACCTTTTCAAGAGAAACAGAACCAACAGGAAGTGTGTGTGTGTTATAAAGAGATTTATTAAGATACCTAATTTGCTCAAATGATTGTAGGAGCTGGCAAGGCCAAATTCCATAGGACAGGCTAGAAGCTGGAAATTCCAGATAAAGTGATACTGAAGTTTTGAGTTTGAATTTCTTAGGGGGAAATCAGCAGGCTGGAAACTCACAGAGGGGTGAGGTACGTAGTCTTGGGGTAGAATGTCTTCTTCTCCCTGGAACCCCGAGTTCTTTGCATTTAAGCCCCTCAACCAGATGAGGTGTACTTACATTATCAAGGGGGCTCTCCTTTACTTTAAATCTACTCATTGTAGATGTTAATCCCATCTCAACATATCTCCACAGCAATGTGTGTTTGACTAAACATCTGGATACCATAACCTAGCCAAGCTGACACATAAAATCAACCACCACAGTTAAATAGTGTACTGTTCCATTTATAAGACATTCTTGAAATGACAAAACTGTAGGAAAGAAGAACAGATTAGTGGTGCCAGGGGTTAGGCTGGGGCAGGAGAGTGGATGTGGCTAAACAGCACCACCTGGGATGCAAATATTCTGTATCTTGATTGTATCAATGTCAATATCTTAGTTGTGATATTGTACTATAAGAAATATTACCACTGAGGGAAACTGATAAGGGGTACACCAGATTAGTCTGCATTGCTTCTTACAACTGCATGTGCATCTACCATCATCTCAAAATAAAAGTACAATTTAAGAAAATCCTGAAGTAAAAAGATCTTCCTCGTTTGGAAATAACTTCCACACGATATTTCATACAATTCCAATAAGTTTTTGAGGTTGTATATGAAAGCCTATTTTCACATCATCATCCAGCCTATTTTCTTCACCGCATCTTTTACATTTTCCAGATCTTTCATTAGTGAAGTTATTTCTCCTCCTTTATAGCAGGTTAAATCATGAGGTAACACCATACATTCTAATCTCTTGGGTAAATATTTTTAACAGTGAATCAACATGTAGGCAGATTGAGAAGCTGCCGTTTTTAGTAGACCTAATGTTTTCTGGCAATCAATCTCTGCGTGTTCTTAGTTACTCTTTGACTATCATTCATATTCTCACTTATCTTCATTCTTCTGTACTAAAGTGCCCTAAATGGAATACTCTATTGTATTATATCATGTGGTGATCGCTGCCTATTTCTCTGAGCACACAGTCCTGAAAAATATATTTTATCACTATTCTGGCAAGAACTTCACAGGTCTCTCTTAAAGGAAAGCAACACAGCAAGTCAAAGGCAGAGAGTCTACGGGCCCTATGACTTGCTGAATTTCTAGAAACTTCTGTACTGAAACTTCCTCCAATATACCCACTCCGATTAGCAGGAAAGGGAACCATCATTAGATCTGGACAATTCCAGATCTCAAGGAATTTTACAGATGGACCTAGGTGATGTCTCTGTGACCTTTCTGGACCTGGGGGTTAATTTTTCAAATTCCGGCTTTAAGAAAGTCATGAGATGTTTATATCACTGCACTCAGTCGGTGCTCAAATGGCCAGGTCAGAAAACCCCACACTTAGAATATGTCTTTTTAATATTTTTTGTGAAGAAAAAATTAATCTTTTGCCTTCATGTCATCTAACCTATTATACCCTGGTCATGGTCATTGAACATTTAATCCAAGGAGCCAAGTTTTGACGTAATGAAGTATCCTCAAATCCAACATCTCACCGTATTACAAGGATGACATGATTAGGAAGCAAAGGACGGACACATCTGAAGTTCTTAGAATCAGCTCTTCCATATTGCAATAGCCTGGACATAGATGAAGAAGATAGAAAAAATTTTAATATCACAACTGATTTTTAACTTTAAAACACTTCTACTGTTCATTTACAACAATATTATGTTTTTTCTTCTTTTAAATCTCAATGGTTTCCCCAGCAGATAAAGGCTCTGCCACGTCTTTATCCTTCATGTTATCATGAACACTTTCAAAGGTTTTCCCAAATTGTGCTCTTGAATATTTGTATTTCAAGGAAATGCTAACAAATCTCCTATAAAACATGTCCTATATTTTAATGAGTTTGGGAAACACTGCTGTCCTAGTTTGCAAACTGCTGGAATGTGATATACCAGAAACAGAATGGTTTTTAAAAGGGGAAATTTATTAAGTTGCAAGTTTACAGTTCTAAGGCCATGTCTCAATTAAAGCAAGTCTATAAAAATGATCAAATTAAGGTACCAACAAGAGGTTACCTTCACTCAAGAAAGGCCAATGAAGTCTAGGGTTTCTCTCTCAACTGGAAAGGCACATGACAAACATGGCAATATCTGCTAGCTTTCTCCTCCAGACTTCTTGTTTCATGAAGCTCCCCGGAGACTTTTTCCTTCTTCATCTCTAAAGGTCTCTGGGTGCCTGGGCTCCATTCCATGGCTTTCTCCAAAACGTTTCCTCTTTTAAAGGATTCCAGTAAACTAATCAAGACCCACCTCGAATGGGTGGAGTCACATCTCCTGCTAATTAAAGGTTAATACCCACAATTGGGCATGTCACATCTGTGTGGAGATAATCTAATCAAGTTTCCAACCTACAGTGCTGAATAGGGATTAAAAGCAATGGCTGCCTCCACAAGATGGATCAGGATTAAAACATACCTCTTCTAGGGCACACGATCCTTTCAAACTGGCACAACTGAACACTACCTTTCTCCTCCAAAGTCATGATTTTTTATTAGTTTATTGTGGATTCCATTTTCTCACACTTACTACTCATATTAAATTTGCATTCTCAGAGTATACAATAAGCAATCTCCAAAAAATGAAATCCAGTTATTGATTTTTATTTCCTCATTATTTCTTTTCATTTTCCTGAGTTTGCCCACACTATTGACAACATATAACCTCTCCAAGCTTGGCTCTCATAATTCTTCATCACCTTTTTGTCTCAACTTTCTTATACTCACTGTGTTCAGACCCCTTGGCCTGATGCAGATACCCATGCCATCTAGACTCAACCTTCATTTCCATCCATATCTTTTTCTTAATCACATCCACAATCTTTTCCCTCTATGCAGACTGATCCAGTCACCATCCCACTCAAATACCTGGCACGTTTCTATCTTACTGCATGTATTCATGTTGTTCTTGCTAACAGGATTGCTATGCCCACCTTCTGTTGCTTGAGCATACTTCTCTTGAATATGACTGTCTTTCCTGATCGAGCCTTCTCACCGTTTTTGTAAAATTTTACCAATGTTTTTCCATTCCAGACAGTAAATCTATGAAGGCAATGCCACATATACATTTCTAACCACTAAATGTCCAGCTCAACTCGGTATCTGATAAGTAATTTATACATGCTCAACAAAAATATGTTGGCTTGAATTGAAATTATTTGAATTTGTGTATTACATGTTTCTCATTGCCTTACCTCTTTATTTTGCATTAGTGTGCTGTGCCTGAAGTTGATAGCTACCATTTTGTTTTAGGCACTGCATTTCTTTGCCTAAATATACCAAGTTCCTTAACTGCATAATTTGGGCATCATATATAACATTCTCATTAACTAGGATAGTGGCTAGTACATAATAGGCATTTAATAAACCTTTATGAGTTGGCTAATTAATTCAGGGAACTGTACAAATCTCTTGGCTCTCATGAAGCCTTCCTGAATGTGGCCCATATTGAGCTTCTTTTTTCTGATGTCCTCTCAGAGGTTACTGTCTCTACAACTCAACCTGGCTCATATTTATAGATTGTGGATTTTACTTACAGTTATTATAGATTTGTAGTTTCATATGTGTAGCAGTTTCTTCTTTGAGCCTGTAAACTCCTGAAGCATGAAAAAGGTGTTTCATGGTTTTGGTCTCCTAATCTGGTTAGTACATAACAGGAAATTATTAAATTTAAATGAAAAGAAGCTGAAATGGCCATATTACATTTCGTTTTATTATTATTGACAATTATGACACAATGTTACTCTTCCAGTCTTTTATGCAGGCAAAACTAAATGATATAAAATATATAATGCACTGTGATCATTTTAACCCTACATAAAATAGTGAATGATTGAAACTATGTTACACATATAGTTTTACAAGGAGGAAAAAGACTATTACAATAACACATTCAGATGAAATTTATCTTTAAATTTCAGATGTTATACAATGTTAAATATGGATATGTTCAAAAGAATTATTGTATATAGAACCAACTTGACATTTTGCTATTTAAAATAATGAATACAGGGTAATTGAATACTTATAAAAATATTTTTAAAGCAAAAAGCTAAGTCCTACTCATTTTACTTGACAGTTACAAAAATATATATTCATCTGAAATTCTAATAAATTTACTTGAAGGATTAGCTATTCAAATTCAAAAGAATGATTTCTAAAGCATTTCACCAACTTAGTATTCTTGATTTCATATAGGATATATATGTACATGGTTTTAGAATAGGTCTGTGTTTACAAACAGGGCCATTTAAAGTAAAATGACAGGTGAATATTAGCACACAAGAGATACTGTGACGGTATTAGCACCAAACACATCCAACGTGTATGGCCGGACCCACTGGCTATGCATTGTACAAAGTGAATTCTCAAAAATGTTTGTTGAATGAATGCAAGAGTGTATGGAATTAATCCTGTTATTTGCACCAAAGATTAGCTATTCAAAGCTTTCTCTTTCTAGAAGAAATATAATTTATTTTTTGTTCTAGATTTTGTTCTTAACCAGCTATTTATCCTGGATGGCATGCCAGGTCCCTTGACTCCAGATGAATAGCAAACTTAGTGCTAGTGATCAAAAGATGCTCTATCAGACCTGATTCCTGCATATTTAGACAGTTCTGATGTCTACCGTGAAAACATGCAATACATTGAACAACTTCATTTTTAATATCTTCATACAAAATAATAATCTAAGTAATTTCCATAATGTATAATCATAAAAACAAAAGGCAAACACACACATACAGCTTAGTAGTCTTGCAATATCTCCTATTAATGAGAGAAGCAAGCTATCCTGAGTGAAGTAGGCCTGGTGTCTAAACAACAATTGCTAGAGAACCCACACACCATACTTTCATAGTCTTCTATGTATGCACAGCAGCTGCTTAACAACACGGATATTGAGATCCCTGTTAAAGGAAAAACGTTAAAGTAGTCATTTTCTGAGACCACAGACTAACTGTAATAACTACTACGGAATTGCAGCACCTAGGAAAATTATGGCCAATATTTGTGGAAGAAATTAGCTTGGGACACATTTTTGTTGTTGTTGTTGTTTTGGGGATGGGCAGGCTCCGGGACTTGAACCCAGTTCTCTGGCCTGGCAGGTAAGAATTTGCCACTGAGCCACCACTGCACTGCCCTTGGCACCCATTTTTGGGTCAAGAATCTTCCCATAACTTTACCTATTCTGCTTCATGCAGAGTGAAGCTTTTCTGAAGTTCATCACCAAAACTGCAAAACTTGATAGAACACAGAATATTATTCTTAACCAATATTCACATCAGCCTAAACCATTTCGAAAAATTTTACTCTTGTGCTTAATTAAGCAGAACTGACAATTGACGCAGCAAAATCATTAATATGTATACATGTTAACAAAATAAGCATGGCTGGATTTTGAAATGTTATTAAATTATAATTTAGTAAGATAATTTGCTTGAAACTAAGTCTTTAAAAATTACACAGTTTAAAAAAAAATCCAGAAACAATATTTGGTAAAATACTAAAGGTTAATTTCAATATTAGTAAAACTACACGTGCAGAAATTCTGAAAATGACTCTTAAATTAAGGATGTTTATCTTAAATTTCAATATTACCTTTTGTCAAAATTACAATTGATTAAAAATATGCTCACTAATCTGCATTAAATCATGCTTGGTAGGAGAAGGTCTATTTTGAATGAATGGAAGTGAAAATCCTATGGTATTTTGAATACAAATTTATTAGTTTTATAATAATATATACATAGAATAACTAACTCTCAACCAAGCGTTTCCAAGTCAGTAAAGAACTAATTTTGCAAACAGGATTAGGATGCACGTGCCCAAGGGGTCAGAAATAGTCTGTTTTCTTACATTAGATAACATATCCTTAGGTTTTATTTACTTATACATTTTCTTAGCTTTTACAGTTAGTACCAAGGCCAACCTCATGGTTTTAAATTCTGAATTGTTAAGGGCAAAATTTAAATTAATAGAGTCAGAATCAGTGTCATTTCAATGTCATATATATATATAGTATTGTAAAAAATTAACCTAATTTTAAATTGTTGCTACAAGAAAAGTGGCTAATGAACATACAGGAGAACTAAGCCCCTGAAAAATGTGTCTTATGCAGAAAATTGGAATATTGGTCCATAATATAAAGCTTACAACTGGAATTCAACATTATGTATCTAATATAAGAAAAACTAGTACAGAAATTCTTTCCTTCCTTCCTTCCTAATAGTAACAGAAGAAGATGTAAAATTCTAGTTTCCTCAAATTGCTCATGCTTTTAATATTTGGGGAGAACACATATAATAACTTTGTAAGATATGAAGCAATGTTTAAGACGTGTTGACTATAAACTACTATTATTTTTATTATTAAAAACTACTAATATTTAATTATTTCTGAGTCAGGGCCCAGGTTAAGGGCCACAATTTCCTCTCTATGCCTTCCCTTTTAGGTAGACAGAGGCAGATGCCCATATACAGGCCTTGGAAGAACTGTTAGCAAACTTGAGCAATGCTTGAAGTTTCACTGGTTGTAGAGGTGTAAGCAGGTAAACACATTTAAAAAACTCAATGCCAGCTAAATACCCAAGGTCCCAATGAGAGGTCCATTAAGGTCTTGAAAAACCCATTAGACATTTTTACTGCTACTAGCATTTTGGAATAATAATTGAGTTTTAAGTGATGAACTATTCTAGACTGTCAGTATTTAAAATTGTTATCTTCAGTGATGAGGAATACCATATAAAATATCTTTCAGTTGCAACAGTGTTGAGTTACCTCAAAAGGTATATTCAGTATCAGAAAATGTTCAAGAAATCCTATGATATTCATATAGAAGGCATTTTACATATTTCCATTCACTTTTTACTCAACAGAGAGGTATAATTTATTGGCAACACAAGCCATATAACTCCTACTTTACTAATCAATAACTGGTAATATTGTAATATTGCTTACAGTAATAAGGAAAAGCAGCATAATATATTGATAAAGAGGGCAGACTTCCTGGGTTGAAATCCTGGTTCTACCACCTGGATTAGTACTGTTTGTATGACAAGTTACTGAGTCATTCTTGGTTCAGTTTCTTAATTGTAAAAAGTGGGGGGTGGTGTTATCTTACAAAGACACCTCAAATCATTGTCTTGGGGATGAAGTGAAGTAATACAACAAATAAAGGTTAAGCGTTATTAAGGATTATTTGGCACATACTAATCACTTAATAAGTGTTAGCTACAATTTTTGTTACAATTCCCAAAGTTACAGCAACACTGTTAATATAAATCATTGCTAATTATGAGCATTTAGTATGTGCCAAGCACTCTGATAGGAGGTACACATATTATTTCGAACCCTTAAAATAATATTAAATACATTCTATTAAATATTAAGTAGAGTCTTAACAATATGCTAATTTATAAATACCACAGTAGTAGATCGTTTTTCCATGAAACATAGCGAAGTACACCTGAAATGTTTAAGTGACCCCTTCATGCCTGCAACGGGGATTACTGCAACAGGATGCTGATTAGAAAACAATAAGGCTGGTCTGAGTAGTACCTGTGAGTTCATCAGTTGTGCTCACTCAATAGCCCTGTGGTGAGAGTAATCAAATTTTCAGTGCAGGAGACCCACAAATTACTACACATCATGGACCTTCAGGAGCCATTGCCGAAAGGTATCAAGAGTGTGGGTTCTGTGAAAGTTAAGGCTATACTTCATACAGATGTTATATTAAAGTCATATCTCCATTAAATTGAAAGTATTCAACATTTTACTCAAATTTAACAGATATCTTTGAAAATTCTGATGTTGGCTTCCTTATTTTTTTTAATTATAAATTTGGACTTATTGCAGAAGTCTGAAGTACTTCTGTGCCAAATAATTATTATTACCTTGACCAGGGTATATAAACCTCTTATACATATAGAACAGTATTCAATCCACAACTGCTACTCCTGAAGGCTTTTAAGGATATTTTGAAAACCACTAACAAATTTCACAAATTAAAATTTAATAGTGGAGACTTATCTTTGCATGTACTTTAGCTATGAAGGGCATTTCACATACTAAATTAATCTAAATCCATATAATTATCACAATTATGATGGAGGTATTTTAATTTTGTTTTGAAAATTATGGAATTAAAAATCAGTATTATTCAATTAATTTTGCGAAAAACAAAGCTATTTTATCAGCATAAAAACATCATAAATCTCAGGTATACTTTTTTTGCATTGGCAGGCACCAGGAATTGAACCCAGGTCTCCGGCATGGCAGGCGAGTACTCTGCCACTGAGCCACCATGGCCCACCCTTGGGTGTACTTTTGAATGAAGATGATATACACCTTGTGCTCCCATAAACCGAGGTCCCAAATAATACCTTAAAAATACGACAGAGCTTTATTTTCATATTCTTATACATTGTCTTGATACAAAAATACTCACTATGGTGGACTCTCTTTAAGAGTTTTGGTATCTTATATTAAATTCTTAATAAAATTAAGAGTTTTAGGTTTCCCTCTAAATTAAAGGTTGAGTTTTAAAATAGTCTCAGTTTTTCTCATCTTCACCCTGTCTTCTTTCCACCCCCTCCCTAATCCCTGCCTGCTCCCCACCCTGTGGCCACCCATGTTACAGCCCTGGCTCTCTGGAATTGCCCATGAGCGTGAAAATTATCGGAAAACATTTGGAAGAAGGTCTTGCTAGAGGCCTCAGTGAGGTCTTCTCCTCTGTTGAGAGTCCAAACCCTTAGGAGAAGGAATAAAGGAGGCTCTTCCACCTTCCCCAAGTAAACTTACTTTCTCAGATGCAAGTGAGAGATTAAAAGCAATGATACTAAGCCTATATTGCCTTTAACATTTTTGTATAATGATTTGGAAAGTGTGGCCACGTTTCCTCAGTGACAGACTTCTTCAAGTGAAAAATATCCATGATTACATGAGCCCATTTGGAGAAAATGAAAACAAACACAATAAAATCATTTTAATAAACGGGGAAGGGTACACGATGGTTATTTTTTATCTTTAATTTTTTTCTATAAATTTCATGGAGGAATTTTACTCAAAGAATGAACATTTACTATCAGTACATAGAGATCAGTTTGCAAAGCTGAACTGTCTGGATGAGCTCTTTTCCACTTCCAGCATAAATATCCAAGTACATATTGACAGTTATTTACAACGTGTGAAAGATTTATAGAAAAAAAAATCATTTCATTATCTTGAGTGGAGAATATTTTTAGCCAACACTTTCTTTGCTGAATCCAGTGTTCAGAAGCCTCTGCTTTCCTGGTTCCTTGGGAATGTTCTTTACTCTTCTCCAACTGGGGGAGGTGGCTCGCACAACTTGTACAACCTAGAAATGTCATGGGAAAGTAAGACAATTGCCCAGCATGTTGCCATTACTTGAGATATTTTTATTGGTATAACAAATACATTGACAATAATTTCTTGGTTCATGAGTCATCATCATATTGTCTAATGATAACAGTATGTGAATTAGCAAATTGCAAAATTTAGATTCTATTATTTAGAGAACACCAATGTTCCTTTGCCCATCTTGATGGTTACTGATTAGGTGATACTGCATTAAAGTCGCTGCCTCTGCTCCAAAACAGTTGTCAATGGCTGTTTCCTTGCTGGTAATCAACATCTATTTTCTGAATTCCAGGAGATGACATCATAATGACAATTAACATCATTCCGTCATGATTAGCTTATAGCAAGAATAACACCTATCTCAGATGAATCTACAGAGTTTTCTGACCAGTTTTAGAAATTTCATTTTGTAACACCCTACGGTACTGGCAGCTAGCTGTGGATGGGCTGCTGTGGCAGATTCCTAAGGACTGAATATCAAAGGCTCTGTTAGCTGTCCTTTCCTAAGGACCATCCCCCCTGCTCTGCCCAGTCCCCTCCCCCACAGGACACTTACTCATCTGTCAATAGAATGAGGTGGATCAAGGGATCTGTCAATAGATTCAAGTGGGTCAAGGAATCTGACTGAATATGTGGAGATGTCCAGAGGTGCTCTCCCTTTGCACTCCCAGGTCTTGTTGTTAGAGAGCATCCTGCATCAAGGTAAATTTAACTAGGGGACTTAACTAGTTAGATGGGTTTTAAACCCTAACTTCAGAACAAAGTAAAGGGGAACATAACAGCTGAAAGATGAACACAGTGGTCTCACGAGCTACATTCATTATTTTAGGCATATTCTGAGTAAAGATTGGTTGACCTAAAGTGGCTGGATGTTGGATTATGCCTGTTCTCCTCAAGAGCGCCCTCACTGCTCTTATTCCAGAACTTAGACTGATGATCGAAAACTCTACGGCTCAAATTTTAACTTGGCATAAATTTAAAAGTACCCCAAGCCCAAAGAGCTGCAGTGATTCTCTCTCTTTTACAGATTAAATCGAACACAAGTTAAAGGAGTTGTGGGCAAATTTAGCAAATTCTAAATACCCTCTCCTTCTGACTTCATGCTAAATCTAAATTAAAGGGGAAAAATGAAAAAGCCTTGATACTGACATATAAATTCCGGTTTACAAGATCGAACTCTCCTAGTCTGGAATCATAGAAGTTACTGCTGTTGGAAGTTTGCAAGATGTATTTCAAGTCTCAAAAGTAGTTTATGCCCTATATGTCATCTCCATGGAAGAAGATGAACACTTTAATATGGACATCTCACATCTGAAAAGCCTATTTCATCCTTCCTAAGAAAAGAACAGATTAAATTGAGCCGACATACTTCAAAGGTTTCCTTTGCACCTGACGGATATAGTGAAGCTTCCTATTGCAATCCCAGGGCTGGAATAATAGATAAATTGATCAAGAGGTTCTTTTCCACCTTAATTTCTATTCTCTTATTTCCCTGAAAGCACTGTCTTATGAGGGTGAAGACACAGTGTCTTTATGCAGGTCGCACAGAAACCATCAGCTGGGACTGAATGTCCTGGCTGTGCAATCGGGGCTGAGCTGTCCCACTCCATTATCTCACACTGCACATTTCCACTGAATGTAACTCATGTCACTGAATAGATGACTCTTTGAAATGTCTGCCTTGCAAAATGGAGAAAAGGCTACTCCCTATGATCAGTTAATGAAATAATAGCTCTGGGTACTGTGTAGCTGAGCAGATTCAACTTCTGTGAGGCTTCTTGGAAATGGCTCAGGGTTATTTGAGTTCAGACACATTTGTAATGGAAAATGTGCGGCTTTGGGAATTTAGAACAGGCAGATGAAGTTTAGAAGTAAAATATAATAGGTAAAAGTTGGACTTTTACTCTGCCTTAAGGCAATTTTTTTTTTTTTTTTGGCTGCTAAATTGTTGGGCAGTGGGAGGCCTTTGTTTGCCCATCATTTTAGAGTCCTTGCTGTTTTCTCATTCCCACTCATGCATCCCAATGGCTCTGCACACGACTCCACTTTTCCTTTTTCCTGTCTTGACTCAGGCAGCTACCTTGGAGCTGGCACTTCCAGTTCAAATCCAAATCTGCAGAGAGCAGAACTTTCAAACTTACTCTATAAATCGTGCGCTTCATCTTTCTACAGGGCAAAAATAAAAGCTATGTGGAAGGAGACCACAAAGCAAACATTTCTTCTGGGAGTAAATTATGGACAATATTGTGTTTCTCATCTTACAGATGGGGAAACTAAGTCTCAGAGAGGATTAAAAAACTGATTAAATAAGGTCACACAAACAGATGAAGCTGGCACTCAAAACTAGTTTTCTACTTCTAACCACTGTAATATGCTGGATCCCAATTAAACAAATAATGGAATTCAAGCTTTCATAGCACAGTAGTTTACAGACTTTGTGACATAACAGAAAATAGAACCAGCATGCCACAACCTCTAAATGGCCACTGCTATGGAACTGGAGGGAAGAGGAATCTCCTTCCATGTGTCCTATCCCAATATCCGTTCACTTGATTATCCAAATTTATTTTATGTCTTTCTACTCCATTACGTCATAAGCTCCTTGAATGCATGAAGTGTTGCTCATCCATCTTGACAACACCGAAAGCAGTTCCTTACACATACTTTAGACACAGATTTCTAGAGGAAAGTACACAAAACTCACTGGAGCTGTGGGAGGCAAGGAACTGTTACTTCCATGACCAGGTTTTACATCACCTAGAATGAAGCTACCTCAAATTATTAAACCCCATAGGCCACTCTGCAGCTTTCTGATTCCTTAAATTATTACATTCACTCTTTCTGTGGTGGCCAATTCCTTCTTGAAATGTCTCACTTTTGAATTCCAGAACACCATTTCCTATTTTCCTTCGGCTCTTGGTTGCTCTCTTAGATCCTGAATTTCCAGTTCTCCTAGGGGTTGGCATTGCCCCGGGTGGTGTCTGTGTCCTTCTCTTGCACCTGTACCTATTCTCCATGGGAACCATAAGCATTTCCAGGTCTGAACACCTCCTAAATGTTGAGACTCATAGGCCTAGGGCTCTCTACCTATTTTTCTCAACTAGGCTTCAGACCAGCACATTCACCTGCCAGGAGTTTGAAAAACTTTGGGACTATTGAGGGTGAAGATGAGGCACGGATTAGTTAACGAGATGGTATCTCCACATGGATGCCCCATTGATGCTCAATTTAAACAACTGCAAGTTGAGTTCATATCATTTCCCCATAGCTGTTCTTTAACCTGAACCCACTATCTCAATGACCAGAACCATCTCTGCTCATCTTGTTGTCACCTGAGATGTTCTTTTCCCCTAACCAATTGCTGTCCAAAGACTATTAATTCCATCTCTGTCATGTCAATCCATGCTTATTTCTGTCATGGTTCTTATCATTCACTGTATAATGTTTTCAATCGATTCATCTGTCTCTGTCTTATACCTCAATGACTAATGGCAAGGGCTTTGTCTTTATCCACATCTTTACAAAGTATCTGGCACCTATAGACCCATAGCAGAAATTCAACATATGTCTGTAGGGTAAATTTTAAAAAGAAGTAGAAAGGTGAAAAGTAAAAGGAAAATACTGATACAGATTGGGTGGTGATCTGAAGAAAATGTTATCTCATATACAAATATCTTTCATGGAGATATTTTTAGAAACACTGCCCCAAAGCTGCACAGTGACAGCCCACCCTTGAGAGACAAATGTATTTTACAACTTGTATTTTCTCTGGGGTAGGGGTCTTGGTTCCCAGCCGGGAGTGAACCCAGCTTACCTTGGCACTCTCTCTGTCTCCTTCACAGGGTGTTCTCCTCATATCCTACCCTTTCTCACAGTTATGTTTTACTCCATCTTATCTTTTTTTCTGAAAGCTCCATGAGGGGCCAGAGCTATTTCTAGCTCATGCTCAATATATATTTGTAGGATGAATGGATGAATAAATAGAATAAAATTTTAAACGTATTCTATTTTTTTCTCTCATGGCTATTATACCCTTGTAAAAAATGTCAACTTTATAGCTGGCTCTTTTTATTGTGTTTCATTTCAAGTGTTTTAAAACATAACCCAATAAAGAAAAAAGTGAGCTCATCAGTTTCTCTTCTTGTGTTCAGCTCGCTTATTGGTTTATTGATCAGGATGCTGAAATCTTATCCTAAGCCCCTGTTCATGAGCGTTTATATGTTCTAGCCAAGAAGACCTTGCTGAGCCATTATCTTATTTCCTTACTGAAATTTTAACACTTCGGTAGTTCTGTTATCCAAACATACCATGTCTGCTCAAGGGGTTGGAGAGAATGCCTATGTGAAAAGATTGTTTAGGAACAGAAAGTCTTAGATTCTAATTTAATCAACTATGAAAGATAACATTAACAAGACCTGAGGATTAAACAGAGTTAGGAGTCAGCACTAAAAAAAAAATGCAATAAAGCATGAGGGCTCCATCCATTTTCAGAAGGAAAATGTGTTTTTCATTTTTGAAAGCACTTTCACCACACACATAGTTTTTCAGTATGAAATGTAGCTTCATAAGTGCTACAGGCCTCATTCTCTCTCTGTTAACTACTTTGTAGATACAAACAAATAAACATCTTGTCTATGATAGTGCTTGGAGGAGCCTACTTTCCATTAAAATGCAAATGTTTAAATGCAATGAAATACAAAATAAATGATCTAGCTTTGGCCTCTTCAGGATGAATGGCTGCTTACCCTAATATCACCAGGTAAATCAAACCGACAACATTTCTTTGATGGCATTCCCATGTTCATTCATTTAAAATGTAGATTGGAGTCTTTTTTTAGGACATATGTGAACTGTTAACATTTGGTATGATAACCCAAAAGCTAACTCATTCATTCATTTATTTACACATGCTTAGAATCAGTTCAGATATTTGAGTGGCTCTTATGTAGGCACTCTGATGAACCATAAATAAAATTCAAAATGTATACCCCCCAGTCTTCCAAGAATTCATATTCAGGTTGGGCAAAGAGACATGTACAATATATTACAACACATCACAGGTCTTATAAAAGATGAATATATAAGGAGCGATGGGAGAACAGAAGAGGAAGGTAACTCTGGAAAAATTTTCAACTCTAAGGTGGGTTTTGTGTTTAAGTAGTTTTCCATACAGACATAGATGGGAAAGGCAATTATGCCACAAGAAATATGTGCCAAGTCAGAGAGGTATAGATAAAAATGGTATTTTGGGGCGGCTGCCGTGGCTCAGCAGGCAGAGCTCCGACCTGCCGTGCTGGAGGTCTGGAGTTCGATCCCTGGTGCCTCCTGCCCATATGTAAATTAAAAAAAAAAAAAAAAAAGGTATTTTGGTAGCTTGCACAGCTGGATTACAAATTTCAGTAACACCTGCATAAACTTCTGTTTTTGAATTCAACAATGGAACTTGCAAAATCTAAATATGTCAAGACCTCTATCTACCTCCTATCTCTAAGCTTGCACCACCTAAAATTACATTTAATTCTGAAAGCATTTATGCATAATTGCATTTAGCCACAGGGTTTTCACAAGGGCAATTTCCATTATTATAATGAGTTCTACACTGGGCATACGCTAGAGCAGTTACATCAGCTGTTGTGGCACTGCCTGGAAAATGCTGGCAAACCCTTTTGGAAAGCACTAGATGAAGGAACATATTTACCTCGGAGCAGACTGTGGGGTCCGATCTCTGACTCCCAAATTCTTTGCCGTGTTCTGAACTCTTGCTCCCTGAAAATAAGGAAAATTACTTTTAGGCTTCCATTGTATCAGCAATTATTTCACATATCATTAATGTTGGCATGCAGAATATTTATTTCAACAGTGTATTTGTCATTAAGAGAAATTAGATGATGAGAAAGAGTGAAATCACTGACATTTTCAAAATGAATATTTTTATGAATCAAAATATGCTGATGTGTTATTTCAAAAGATAAATATTTATTTCCATAACCATATAAATCATTTAGAAATTACCTTAAAATAACAGCTTTCTGTTTATCATCTCATCCATGTCTTTATTGGTAGGACCAATACTTAAATACAATGTTAAAAATAGGAAATGAGAAATGAGCAGGCTATAGATTACTGCTCTGAATCACTACTTTAATGGGATTCTGCCTGAAAGTTTTCTGTTCATGGCCAATCCACTTTAGTTCTGTAGAAGTCTTTATAATCTGCCAAGTTCATGAATGAAAATTATCATCATTGTTCAGTTCCTACAGGAAATTTATTTACTCCATAGTAATCATGCAAGTTTGAGGCTGGTAATAGTTGAAGGACAGTAGTTAGGGAAAAAACCAAAACCAAACAGAAATCTCTGAAACTTTCCATCCTACTGCCAAATTCCGATATAGAGGAAGAGAGAGAGAAAAAAAAAAGAAAAAGGAGAGAAAATCAAATAATATTTTCTCTTAAAACAGACTAACGCAAAGAAAGCAAATTGGGAAAGAGGGCGGTGAATGGTGTGAAAAAAAGCCAGGTGGGAAGCTGCAATTCCATGTCTGGAAAAGTGGGAAATTCCAATTAAGTCCTTCAAAAACAACTTTTTAGTTTTGAAATAATTTTGGACACAGAGAAAAGTTTAAACAGAAAAAAAAAACAAACAGTTTAACTTTTTTTCCTCCAGCTTCTCCTAATGTTAATACTCTACTTACTTACTTAGTATGATTATCAAAACCAGGAAATTAATGTTGGTACAATACTAGTAACTATTCTCTTCATTCAAATTTCACCTCTTTGTTTTTTGTCACTCAGGTACTTTTTCTGTTCCCAGATCCCACATTGCATTTAGTTGTTTCCTTAGTTTCTTCTAATCCGTGACAGATAGTTTTTCATGTTTGCTTTATCTTTCATGACCATAATACTTTTGATGAAGACTGGTGTTTGTTTTGATGAATGTCTTTCGATTTGGGTTTGTCTGATGTTTTCTCATGGTTTGATTGAGGATACGCATTTTGGCAGAAATATCACCGAAAAAGATGTTCCCTTCTCAGTACACTGTATCAGAGCATTCATGATGTTCATATGTCTTTTCACTGGTGACATTAACTTCGATTGTTGAGCTAAGGTATTACAGACACCACCTTAAGTAGCTGTTATTATCTTTATTTTTGTAGTTAATAAATATCTTGGACCTTGCAAGACTTTGAAAATACACTCTGAGACTGTGAAAATATCCTGTTTTTCTCCAAACTTTTGGGCACTGATTTTTTATGAACTTTTGTTTTTCTTTTTGGCATGGGAAGGCTCCAGGGATCAAACCCAGGTCTCCAGTATGGCAGTCAAAAATTCTGCCACTGAGCCACCACTGCACCACCCTTGGGCACTAATTTTAGCATCCAATGGTGGCTCTAGCCTGGAACAATTACACTGCGGTGTTTATTAATGGGAATTCTTCTGTAAAGAAGAAGTTATCCCTTCTCCTCAATTCAATTATATATTTATATCAGTATGGACTCATGGACAGTTATTCTATAGGCTATACTCCAATACTGGTATTATGATTTATTACGTTTCAAGCACTCCAGCTCTGCTCACTGGCAGCTCCTTCTGGTTGCCTCAGGCCTTTTGATATGCCTCCATCAATTATACCTCAAGATGTTCCAACCTTAAGGTTGAAAGGCAAAAGAGACAGAAAATCCAAATTAGCTCTTGTTTCAGACTTGCATTCCAACTGCTCAGATCCCAAATGCGCAAGGCTTGGCTTGCAGTTTGGATCCCAGCCACTAACTAATTCCATTGCCTTTTGCTGATGAATATTGGAAAGAGGATCGGCAACAAAAGGAATATTATGAAAATTTCTGCTCTGCATCAATCTGTTCCAGCTTCCCTAAAGAGAGGGCCCCAGGCTCAATAATCTTTCAAAAAGAATTTAGAAATCTGGACTTTATCTCTCTCAACTGTTTGGAAATGTCATTACTTTGTCCATAGGAACAAGCAACAAAAGAAGAATGGTGCCTAGTCTGAATGTTTTTATTTTTTTGAAAAACGAGAAGGAAGATGTGATAAATACGGAAAAAAATAGTTCATGTAGGAACAACCAGAGTTTTATAAGAACTGAGAAACTTTTCAATTTTGGATATTCTAAAGAGGTTTGCACAAATTATACTTGTCATTAGGGCCTACCTGATATTGCTTTACTAGGAATGTAAACCCCTTTAGAGGAATATTCTTAAAAAATGCTAATACTAATCTTTTTTTCTTACCACAAATCATAATTCTGAGATGCTCCTCCCAGTCTTATAGCATACTTACTCTAATAAAAAGGAAGTTAGTCTCTTTGTGTAGGTATTATTTCCTCAAATCCCAAAGCTGATACGGATAATCACAAATTTACATATATACCTTTTAAAAACAGAGTCTTTACATGCAACCTAAAAAAGTTCTTACTAAACCTTTGACAATTTGCATCTATGCTTATGAAAACTGTTGGCAGCTTTTATCTTCTCCAGCTGCACGGCAGCCCGCCACAGGCTTCCGGAGAATTTAACCTTTACGTACCAAATCCCTCTTGGACTTGCTGCGATGCTGGTTTTTCAATCTTCATCTCCTGGGTTCCTAACCCAAAGCACTGATGTATACACACTCACTGTACTTGATCTCTGCATTCCAGATCCCAGCTTGGCGTGGCTCACTTATGACCACCTCAGTTGATTCTCTTATTGGCTCAGTTTACATTCTGCCGTGTAATCTTGGGAGCAAACCCAAAGGGATTTATATGTTTGCCTGACAGTAAGTCTTTAATAAATAAAATCATCATAATTACAAAAGCATATTTCAAAAACTAAATCACTCATTATCATTGGGAAGTTCAGACCAACTCAGCAACAGAGAAATTTGTTACATTGATTTTCTATGGTAGCCCCTAGAAAAAGGTGGCAGAAGGAAATATAAAATTTATGTCTTTCAACTTCTTCTATCTTTTCTATGAGGTAAAATGTCTTTTCTACTAAATTAAGTACATTTTCTTAATTATCAGTGAATTGGAAATCATTACATTTTTTGTTGTTGTATTTTAAAATCACTTTTCCGGGGTTAAAAACTAAGTGAGCTACTTAAAATTCTCTTTGTATTATAGAAGATATGTTCTACTTTATAAGATATATTCTCAACTTTAAGTACTTCAGACTTCTAAAGACAGTCCAAAGGCTGCTATTTGTCCAAAATGGAAAATCTGGGATATGTGTTTTATTCTCAGAATAATGCACCAACTTCTTAGCATGACACGCAAGTCACTTCAACCTCTCCAGAAGCAAGCAGGGGCTTCAATTCTTTCTTCTTTTTCTTTGTCCCTGCTACCATCACATATCCAATCCATTCTCTCAACCGGACTAAATTAGCTCATCTTGTCTCCTATATAAGTGACTCTATTCTGCCCCAATTCGCCTGGCCAGCCCCATTTTCCTCCTTCAGGTTACAGCTTAGATTTTATTCCAGGTTGTCTACAATTTCTGGAAAACCCTCACAGAGGTGCCCTCACTCTCTTCTTCAGGGGAAGTAAGTGGTTCTAGTTCAGGACAGCCCCGGACATACCCAGGCACTTGCCAAACATTTCATGAATGAACAAAGGAAACTTTCCATCCAGGTCCTGTAACAACTCCCTTAAAATGTGCGTGAGACATACCTGCTTCCGCATCACGTCCGTAGCCTGCATAATGTAGCGAGGGGGCAGCCCGTGGCTTCTGGCCAGGATGATGGCCTGCTCCAGCGTGACGCTCAGGGTGCATCTGTGTGCAAAGGCAAGGAGCCGTCAAACTCCACCCACTCACGTTAGGCTCCTCCCGGCAGTCAGGGCGGGCTCCTGAAGTCAAAAGTGCCAGCCAGACTCAAAGCAACTAGATGATAAACCACTGACTTTTCTACATAGAATGCCTGCTTAAAAACAATTACTGAGGTACACTACAGGGATCATAAATTAAATATTTAAATTTAAAACAAACCCTCCATGAACTATGCTTTATAAGAGCTTATGCCTGGAAAACTAAATAAGCAGGATTATAATAAATTTTAATACCAGATATTAATCTTTACTCATATTTCACCTAATTTAGAAGAAATGACAATAATATTTATCATTCATGTCGACATATTGATAGTTACCAGATTTATATCTGCTCTATGCCCCAATAGTTTAGAAATACCATGAACTTATTATGCAGTAAGATCAGAATTGATTTTATTGAAGTGTTTTGGATCCAATCTAAAAGACTATTTGTAAAAGTTTCAAAAGTAACTTTTAATTAGTTATACAGGAATGTGGTCCCTCAGCAGCCTCAAAAAAATTGTCCTAACCAGAATTCAGTGATTGGTGAATCTCCCTCCTTTTCCTTTCTCTTTAAGGAGTTTCTTTCGTTCTCCCATATATTTCTCCATAGCATCCCTTAGAGCCTATGTTTATTTGTTGATATTTTCAGGTGGTGGTGTCTGAATTTTTTTTTCTAGTGATGTTTTTGTATACATTTTACAAAAGTGTTGATAACTTTTAAGATGTTTTCCCCAAAATTTATATAAGTGGATTTTGTTTTACTCATTTTTTATTAGTTAATAATTTGATTAGTCTTTTCTCCATTTTTACATTTACCTCCCTGTGGTTTGGTGTTTTATTGATGCATTTTTCTAGATCTGTCTAGTATTTCTTCCTACAAATGCAAGTAGGTTTTATAACAAAATTGTATAATACTTATGGAATATCTAACTCATTATCCCAAGTTTAGTCTGTACTATGGATATCCAAACCATTTGATAGATTTTGATACTGATGGATTGAGGAAAAACCAGAGAGAGAGATTTAAAATAATACCACTGTAATATAGGAAAGAATTTGACCCAGGACAACTGTATTATTAAGCATAATTACTTTCTAAGGTAAAACATGTTAAGTTCCATTGGCTGTTAAATGACTTGAAAAGCAGTTTCCACATTAGCATTACAGAGAAATCTTTTTAAAGCATTTATAACAAATATTCATATGAATTAAAGCTTTACAATTAGCTTCGAATAGTACATGATGTTCACAAGTATTTAGTATATGTGTCTGATATCAGTATATCTTGTTGTGTTACCTGTATTTGCATGTCATTAAACAGTATATGCCACTGAATGCCAAGAATATAATTGACAGCTCATACTAAAGAAATCAATTTTTTACAAAGCATTTAATTGCCAGCTTACTTGATAGACCATAACCTTTTTCTCCTTCTTAAGGTTTCTACTCCAATTTCAAGTCTTTATTGATCCTAACATTTTAATCAATAATGTTCACTACACCAGGAATGAAGCTTGAAAGAAAAAAACTTTACCTTTTTCTAATCACATTGATTATAGTTTCCTGATAAAACACTACTTGCTCTACTTTACTTATAAGAAACATTTATCATTGTGAAGGATTTTTAACAGGTAACCTAAAATTTGTATCCATTTTCTTAATTCTTTTTTTTTTTTACTGGTTTCTTTCCCTTAGCATAATGCTATTTGTTTTTAAAAATTTTTTTTTACTGTACAGTATAACATATATACAAAGCAAAGAAATAAAAAAGCAATAGTTTTCAAAGCACTTTTCCTGTCTGTGGTTACAGGACAGATGCCAAAGTTTGTCATGGGCTACCATAGGATCCTCTCATATTATTCCTTCTAGCTGCTTCAGAATATAGGCAGATGGAGGCCTTAAATATTTTTTTATCACCACAATTGACTTTTTTCCTTCCTTTTTTTGTGAAAAATAATATATATTAAAAAAAAGCTATAAATTTCAAAGCACAGCACCACAATTAGTTGTAGAACATATTTCAGACTTTGACATGGGTTTCAATTTCACAATTTTAGATTTTTACTTCTTGCTGCTTTTTAAAATACTGGAGACTAAAAGAGATACCAATTTAATGATTCAGCATTCATATTCATTTAAGTCCTATCTTGTCTGTATAACTCCACCATCACCTTTGATCTTTCCATCCCTCTTTTTAGGATTGTTTGGGCTATGGCAATTCTAAGTTTTTGATATCGGAAGGGTCTGTCACTAATACAGGGTAGGGAGATGGAACTATCTGATGTTCTGGAGAGGGTGGGCTAGGTTTCAGGACTTATCTGGACCAGGGACCCATCTGGAGATTGTAGGTTTCTGGAAAGCTACCCTAGTACCTAGAGCCCTGTGGAATCTTATATATTGCCCTAGGTGTTCTTTACGATTGGTTGGAATGGTCTTGGTTGGGGGTTGGCAGCTTGTGATAGGTAGCAAGGTCTACCTGAAGCTTGCATAAGAGCAACCTCCAGAGTAACCCCTTGACTCTATTTGAACTCTCTCTGCCACGATACTTTATTAATTACATTTATTTTCCTCCTTTTGGTCAGGATGGAATTGTTGATCCCATGGTGCCAAGTCTGGATTTAACCCTGGGAGTCATGCCCCATGTAGGGGGGAGGGCAATGATTTCACTTGCAGAGTTGGGCTGAGAGAGACTGACGCCACATCTGAGCAACAACAGAGGTCCTCTAGAAGTAACTCTTAGGCATGCCTATAGGTAGTCTAAGCTTCTCTGCTACTACAAAAACTTCACAAGAGTAAGCCTCATGATCGAGGGCATTGCCTATTGATTTGGGTGTCCCTAAAGTTTCACACAGTATCAGGGGATTCTCTGATGGTGAGGTTTACTAGTTTCATATTTTTCTCCCAGCCCTTAGGGGACTTTGCCAATATTTTTGATTATCTGCTTAATATACTCTAGGATGTTTCCAGGGATTACAATAATCCATACAGGATTAAAGGACCTCTTTCTTATTTTGTGCTCCCTGCGTTTCAATTGTTTGAATGAGCTATACAGGTACATTGAATTAGATTACGCACTACAGAAAATTTCAGTTCTAGATCAAATAAATCTTTCTTCCATTGGTCTCAAAGAGTATGTGTGGTTCTAAAATATAGACACTGTGTTCCTTACCCGTATATGTTTGAATTACTTTAACCCCAACCCATTTTCTTAATTCTTTTAAATGGATTTATTTCTCCTTACCTTAAGTTATAGTAAACAGCAATACAGCAGCACATTATCTGCCAGAGAATTTTAAAGATTACACTGAGATCAGAAATCAATATGAATACTAACCTGCTCTTTGACAGATACCTCAAGGTGTCACTATTTTAGAATGAGTCACCCACACATCACCTAAGAGAAAAATCTATCTTGAAACAGGTACTTATTTTCTTTCCTGAGTATATAAAAAAAAAAAAGATGTCTGCATCTATACTTCCCTTTTCACACTAACCACTGTGTTTACTCCAACCAGGATCCCAAGATTAATTTGAAATGAAAGAAAGGAGTGAACAAAATTAAGAGTCATGTAAATGTAGGAGATATTGTCTGCATTCGACTCATATTTGAGAGATCCAACCAAGGCCTGGGTTTTTCATTCACAGCATCACAGAATGCCATTATCCCAAATTAAGCACATACATTACCAACTTTGCTGCAAATATGCCATTATTTGCCTCATAGCTTTTTATCTTTCTCAACCATGTTAATTTGAATATCTAGTGGAAAAATTCAGCATTAGCAAGAAGTTTTTGAATCTGGCATTCTCTAAAATACTCTTGGTCCAGAAACTGGCACCAGGTTTTTCAATGGTGCAGAAATGTAGAGTCTGAGTCCAATTTTACAAGAGATTATTTCATTGTGACTGCATCTGCCAAACCCAGGTAAAACAGTGACAAGGCCATCCTGAAGCCAAGAATCCTAAGCAAATCCCACTTGATGTGAGATTTCCTATCTGGGACCCAATTTCCTTTTCAGCACCATCCATAATTTCACACTGGACAGTTATATTAAGATGGAAATAAATCTATACTTGTACCCCATCCTGGAAACTATGGGCCTTCAATTGTTCAGCTCCTTCTAAGTAAAACATCATTAATATAATTCAGACAACTCTTTCCCTAGAAGTCACAAATTTACTAAAACAAATGTCATCCACAAGTACTTGTCCTTCATAAAAAGACAAATGCATATAACATATACACTGAAGAAAGTTTTCAGTAATTTTATCCATAAGCCATTCCAAGCAATAGCTTTGCTTAGAGCATACTCTTGAGAAAGCTCAGTTGACAGGGCTGCAAAATTATAAATAAATCACTTTCTCCATAGACTTAACAACGAAAGGGCCAATATATCTGTGCTTATAATTAATAGATCTTCCTGACATATTTTGTTTGGAGAATAGATCCAAATATCACCCATATATTTAACATAATTTTAATACTATAAATACAACTATGGCTAATGGGCCCATTTTAATTTGAAAGACACATTGATTTTGCAATGCTGTGGAAGAGATGCAAAGAAGTGCTTTTCTATTCATTTATTTATTCATTATTCAGCAAATAGTTTTTAAGTACCTACTTTTTAGGTACCAATAACCATTAGGTGCTGGCAGAAGTGGATTTACCTTGAAGAACAAAAGCTTAAGCTTTAGGGCCCTTACTTTTTTTTCTCATTTTCAAAAAAACTAGAGCAGTTGTACATTTACCAAAAAGCTCTCCAGTATTCCCTATAATTAACATTTTGCCTTAATGTGGTACCTTTGTTACAACTGCTGAAACAATATTATTATAATTATATTAGTAACAATAGTCCATAGTTTACATTAGGGTTTATTCTTTGTGTTCTGTTTTTCCTAAAATTTATTCTAGTAACATATACACAACCTCAACTTCCCATTTTAACTGCTTTCATATCTACAGGTCGGTGGTGTTTATTATATTCATAATATTGTACAACCACTACCACCATCCATTACCAAAACCCTTCCATCACCTCAAATAGAAATTCTGTACCAATTAAGCACTGACTCCCCATTCTCCATATTCCAACCTGTATTCTACTTCCTGACTTTATGAATTTGCATATATAAATTATTTCCTGTACTTGAAGTCATACAACATTTGCCTTTTTGTGTTTTACTTTATTTCACTCAGTATATCTTCAAGACTCATGTATTTTGTAAGATGCACCAGAATTTTTTATAAATCCTTTTCAAGGTCCTAAGAAGTACCCTGGCAATATGTTCACAAGTCATCTGCTTACATTCCAATTTTCCTTTTGTTATGTTGTTTAGTGTTCAAATGGCAGTGTGATTTTTGGACTTGAGTTAAAGGAAGTTGAGTTTAAATGCATCTAGGTTTGGTTTATTAGTTCTGTGATTCACAGTCACATCCATTTATGGTTAGTTTACTATAGTCCTGGGGTAGCAAAAGCTTCCAGGAACATTTCTACTGCCCACCAATTTTGACAAGGAGACATAGGGCCAGAGGCAATAGTGCAATATTCCCACATACTGGGGCACCCAGGACTGGAAGTATGTGTATGGTGTAGGAGAAATAAGGTTAGAAATGAATAGAGCCAAAAGTGATTCCATGGAATATTTTTCAAACATTATAACTCATTTGTAAAAGAGCCTTATAGAGGTTCTTCATACTTAACAACTATTTAAAAAATTTATAACCTTGGAAATAAAAAGCTTTGCTGATAAGCTAACAATTATTTTCTTTAAAAAATTTATCAGCCATGCTTAAGAAAAAGACTGGATTGTTGTTTTATCTTTTCTATAGAAAATTACACTAAAAATCATCCAGATTTTATAATATGCATGGTATTCATAAGCATTTTAAACTCTGTAATTTGTTTTTTCTCTATTCTAAATAAATATTAGCTTTCAGTCCTATTTTTTTTTTTTTTTGTAATTTTCTGTCTTTCTGTTAAAGATAGTACTTAACTTCAGGTCCCCAAATCTTCACTTGCTCCCTACAGCCAGGCATACAGCAATGAACAAAGCCCAGTCCCGTCCGTCCCTTTGGCAATTACATTTAAAAAAGAGAACAAAGAAAATAAAGAAACAGATATATAATAACAAGTGGTTGTAAGTGCTCTCCAGAAAAATTCTATAAGGAAATAGATTTTGAACAGGGTGGAATGGCAGAGGGAGGGAAGACCTTTTTCAGGGAGAACAGGTGCAAAGGCCCTAAGGTTAATAATTTTTTAGTCTCTTCAAGAACAAGCGTGGAGCACATGAAAAGGAAAAAGAGATGAGATTAGGGAGGTAGCTACAGTCGTAGAAAGCAGGTTCTTGGGGGTTAGAGTTTAGTACTGAGTTTCCTACTCATCTATTTCTTTCATTGATACAAAAGAATTTCAACATTTACACTACATGATATAAAACAATTCGTTAAGCAAATTATCAGCGTAATTTACTAAGTATTCAAAATGAACATCCAATCCATACTATATTCAAAGCATCTTCAGTTACTTTTCAATGGCAACATTTGCAAAAGCAAACTCTATCCTGAGGCTTAAGATTTTCTACCAACTCTTCTCTGATCTTGTATCCCATATCCCAGTGCCTTCCCGATAGCACACTACATAGAACTTCTTTCTGCTTGTAGTCAACATCTTGGTACCACTGCACAGACCTCTCCCCACATCTGGAAGGTTGCCCCTCTTTTTTCTATCTTTCACTACTTTTGAAATATCTTGGAACCCCTTTCTCAGGGTAGAACATTAGTTTCTCACATGGATTTCACAATCAGACATCAGCGCTGAGGACAGCCTTCTTGAGATATGTGACCTTGTCCAGGTCACATATCTCAAGTAGTGAAATGAGAACAGGTATATTGGCCCATAAGGTGCCTAAAAGATGACCAAAAGTGATGTGTGTGATCGCCCAGCCATACATGTGGCGACTCCACTTCCATTTCTCTTTGCTACCGAGTTTGCAGTGTAAGTCTGTTTAAATGTGCCTCATATGGACAGCACATTACTCAGAAAATCCAGAGAATTTGAGATTTTGTAAATCAATTTCTCAAATCCAATCATATTTAAATGATTTTAAAAGGTCCTTTATGGTCTTTTTATTATAAGGAGGTGTTAAAGTAATCGTGGGGCATATTCTTTTATAAGATTACAATAATTACAGGAAGAGAATGGCAAGCTGCACTGTCAATTTTATAAAATGAAACTTGATTAAAATAGAGTTCACCTGACTAGAATGTGGCACTTGCTAAGATGATTCTCTGTGATTTTTGTTTCATGTGTTTGTCCCAACCGACCCCAGAAATCAAATCTCTATTCTAGATTGTCAAATTGCAGAGTTTGCAGGCCACTGTTTCTAGACCAGACACTAGGTCTCTATTTTTTTATGTCCAACTACAGAGCTTGGAGAGCACTATCTCAAGTTAACAGGGATTTAAAAATGATCAAGATCCAATTCATTGTCAATTTCCTTAAAAGTCCTATTGAAGAGACAAAACTTAGTTACCTAAACTAGTATAATTACAAAATAATTGTATTTCTACCCTTTATTAACTCAATCTATTACATTATATTTAATTTACTTTTAAAGACTTCACATCTTACTGGAACTATATTTTTTCCAATTAATCCTCCCTTTTAAGATGAGTCATGACATTTCTATACTATATTAGACAATAAAAGAGTCTAGAGACCTAATTCTCTTCTACACATTTCATCAGATACTAGGATCACAGGGAAAAACATCAGTTTTAGTTTAATTACACTCCAAAACCTCCTGAGATCAACTGCCTCATTTAATGTTGATTCAAATTGTACTGAACAGGGAAGCCTGTCTCCCAAGGGCTGGAGTGCATTAAATTGAACACTTGGGGAGATGCATCACCTCTTTTGGGCCACAGGGGTGACGCAGTAACTCACAGACAAACTGACAAGAGAAACCAGAACAGTATGAGGTTATGGCTTTGAGCTGTTTTCTTCCAATGGATTTATTTGCTAACTCTCAGCATGATCACTGTCAGGAACTATGATCTTTGGCTTGGTAGCAAATCATTATTTTGCAATCTCTTGGGGGCAAGGCCAAATGTTTTATTATGAGTGCAGGAAGGGTCATTAGGATTCTAGGTAGAACGTGACACATTAAATGAAAAACCAGCATAATGGAAATCTCTAAAATTGCAATCACAACACATAAATGGACATTATACAGATGTTCAGGTGAAAAAAATTTTAAAGATGATTAAAAATTAAAAAAAACCTCAACCTTTAATAAGGCATACTTTGTTTTATTCCCCCCCCCCCATTTTTTTTAAAAGCTGAGGCTTGGAATCAGCATTAGTTTGAATAATTTTTATTGCACTTCTCAAAATGTTACATACTCAGTTCAACTAAAAATTATCTCTAAAAAAAAAATCCATTGGGGTCACTGAACTTAGGGATTCATGTTGAAACTTCAGAAGTTACTCAAGCAACAATTTTTAACAACTCTGTGCCATAATAAAAGAATGGAACCAGTTGTATAGGTATGTTTATTTTTTGTGTGCTAGCACAGTATAATTAAAAGAATAATATTTTGTTATAAAATATGATCTTGGCAAACACATCAAAAATCTGAAGGCTTGTGCCTAGAGTTTCTGAGTTCAGGGACCATGTGACAAACATCGTCTTCGGAAATGGCAACATGAGACACAGCTCCTTAAAGGATATAAACTAGCTGAACGTTGAAACTCGTTTTAATTCACTTGTACTAATATGGAAGTTAGTTTCATTCTGTAGTAGAAAAATATAAAGGTAATTAAACATCTCAATAATTTTGAGATTAGCAACTTTTCCCCAACATACCCAATGGTCACAGTCTGAATTTTTTCCTTAGCGCTGCACTTCCATGTGTATTGCCTAATTTTCATCATCCTTTATAACCCTGACACTGCTTTTAGCTATAAAAACAAGAGGATGAGAGTTCCCTTAGGGCCAATGAATCCCTCAGAGTGTATATATCAGGACAGCTTGAGAAATCTATTATTTCCAAAATACTTTTCACACAGACTATGTATCTTTTTGTAATTATAGAGTTATATCTAGAATCTTACAAATTGGGATCTTAAAACATGAAGTCATTTCCCCTCATTCTATTAGAGTATTTTTTCTTTTTTTCCCTTTAATTAAAAACCAGGCCCATTGTCCTTGTTAAAGTACTATCACAAGCAAGTTATTAGGAATTTAATCAGCTTTGGTTCCCTGCGATAGATATCTTACTAAATCACTGGGGCGGCATTCACATTTTGGTGAGGAATACAACTACCTTTTTGCATCCCAGAAGGACTGAGTAGGTGAAAAAAACCAGAACATCAGCAGCTACCACTGCTCTTGGCACACAACTCTTACAGAAGCTCGTTGTGGCAGATGGAAGTACTGCTGATGGCTGATTTTAGGCACCCCAGAGCATCATAAGAACTTCTGTCCTAGGAAGCCCAAGGCAGACTAGTTTCAAAAATTTCTGAACTAAAGATGCATTTTACCTGTTGGAAAAAAATGTAAATGAGTCAATTCAGCTTCCAAATGCTTTTACCTTTTCCTCGGGCCTTTATCATGATCCCGTTTTATTCTGCTACATGAAAGCAAGCACCTGTATAAAACAGATTGTTAGAGATTCTCCACTAACACTGAGCCTGATGAGAAAGGAGTTAAAAGAAATGGGATTTTGAAATTATTTTATTTCTTAAATGCTTACTGTACAATGACTTTTTTTTTTTTTAAGTCTTCGACCTTCTAATTTTTAGAAAATCTTCCCAGAGTGAGTGTGGTCAGGATTAAAATTAAGGCTTTCCTGAAATCTATGCCTAGAAATTTATGATTACCCATTCTATGTCACCTCCAGACTATAAATTTTATAAATCCCCAAGCCATCAAATTAGATTTATTCATTACAGGAAGTTAATGTATTAGAGTGGGCCTATGTGTCAATGTGCCTACTCTGGTATCTTTCATGCTTATTAATTTCATATTTCTTATTATCTCTCACATCTTTCATCTCTAGCTCCGGTGCTAATATCATCCCTTACCTAGATTACTTAGAGACAATAATGTTAATAAAAAATAATCACAGATGGTAACACAATACTGTAAGTAACAAAGCTGAGTGTGTGCATGACTGAAAGAAGAATAGGTATGTCACGAGAAAGAAAGCTAGAAGATAAAAATTGGGACTATAACTTAGCGAAACCCAGAGTGGACAATGAAGGTGGTTAATTGTACAAATAAAAGAAAGCCTTTACATAAACTAGAACAAACATATGCCATTATTACAAGGTGTTAATAATAGGGTGGTATATGGGAAAAATACAATCAATACAGTCTAAGGTCTGTAGTTAACATTAACATTGTGATATTCTTTCAGTAATTTTAACAAAGGCACTAATATCAAAATTAAATGTCAGTAACTGGGTGGGTGGTAGTGGTATAAAGGGGATGGGATTTTTTTTTCTGGGGTCGAGGGAGAAATGAGAATGTTCTCAACTGGCTGTGGTGGTGAATGTGCAACCATATGATTATACCAAAAGCCATTGACTGCAAACTTAGGATGGATTGTATGGTGTGTGAATTAAACTTTTTTTTTTTTAAGAACCAATCACAGATTCATTTAGGGCAGCTCCTTTTTTCCTTTACAGATTAAAAATGGAGTACAGCTTTTCTTTCACATCTGATGCTTTGCATTCCCCTTTACAGGATTTAGCTGTGACTCCACACATGCTGCTTAACAATTCTGGATGAGGTTTGGTGCTTGGAAAGTATGGGATAAGCATACTGATTTCATGTGAAACATTCTCTCATCCACACTGCCCTTTAATTACTTACCACTATTTTCCTGAGTCAGAAGAACACATTTTAATTAGAATTAGCTCTTTCACACTGTCAAGATGACATATGTTATGTGTTCTTCCTCTCCATCATATTTTGACAAGTACATATCCATCCCTTTGAGTCATTTCACTTAAAAACCCAGTCCCAAGCTCTCATTCTCCTTTTCTCAATATTAACAAGAAGTGGAGCTGCAGTGTGGCTTTCTGACATCCCAAAGCAGCAACCTCGTCAGTGCACCAGACTCTAAGTGCAGCGAGGGCTGGACCCCCTACGTCCCCGGCTCGCTGCTGGGTTTGCAATTGGCACACGGCAGTCCCCAGAAACAGGTCCCTTTTCAGTGAATGAATGAACAAACAAATGATAGAAGCAGATTCTTGTCAAGTCCTAGGAATTTGACTTTAATATATACTCTTGGTTTTTGAAACTAAACTAAAATTCTGAAGAAAATTTCCTGCCTTTAAATTCGAGGGAATCCCAACTGCTGCTCTTGGGGGACTCTGTACAAGTTATCATAGGGGATTTTAAAAATACGTTCTAATAAAGTCCAGTGTTTGTTTGTTTGGGTTTTTTTTTTCTTTTTTGCATTCTATTTCTTACAGATCAGAGGAGGCAACCCTAATATTGTTAATACTCTTCTTTCAGACTACAGCAACCCATTACTGGGATTTGAAATAGTTTTTATGGGTTTCCACTATTTTAGTAGATATGCTTTAGTCATCTGAAACAGTTACACATGCTTTATATTTCTAAATCTGCAATGAGAAGATGGTTTCAATGTTCAACACGGATTTAGATTTAACAACTGAGTATTCACTATTGCCAGGTACTATGCCAGACGCTTCCATGGGCATGGCTTAATTAATCCCCATGCCATCCTTTCAGATAGAAATCATTATTCACATCTCACTGATACGCCTTTGAAAGATCAGGTGATATAAGTAGGGTCACACAGCTAATAAGTAAATGGACCCAAACCCTGTTTTGTGAGTCAAAATACAGGGCTCTTTCTGCTCTACCAAAGTTGTACCACTTAGATTAATATATTGAGAGAATTCTAGCTGCCCACATCCATAATTCAACAACCCCAATCTTGTTCTCAGCATTTATATTTCAAATGCATTGTTTTGGTAGACATTAATTCAGGCAGCCCAAGGTACTTCACTATGGATACAGGTCTTATCATCCTAAAATGTGTTCATAATTAAAAAGGAACTAGATTTGAAGGATGTTAAGGAAGTATATGGATTGTAAAGCAATCGAGTAGTTAAAAATAAATTGAAGGGAGAATGTGTTCTTTCTCTACTACCGATTTACATTTTTGAGGGTAAAATGCACTGTTCTATGCAAAATGTGTGCATTCCTGCAGTGATCACATTTATTCTAGTTGCTAATTACTTTTAACTACTGAGTACACAGCATCACTGTGAAAAGTCTACTGACTACCAGAATGAAGCGCCCAATTGAAGAACTAATTGTTTAATGTTGTGTGGCTATATTTTCTCTGTTCCTTTTTATTATCTTACAGAGGAAGAATTGTACAGCTGAGGGCGAACACAGCATGTTAAATACCGATCAACCCCAAGTGGCTGCTACGGTTCTAACAAGGGTAAGTTCCTTCGAAATTACTCTAGAAAGGAGTCCATATATCGATCTTTCCCACCTCACTCACCCTCAGCAATGCCTTTATGACAAATGAAGAGCTTGAGAAAATTGCACAACTTAGTGTGGATTTCAATAACCCAATCACTATGTCTTTGTTATACTATTAAAGAAAAAAAACTCACAATTTTTTCTTAATAAAATACGTCAATATGTTGAAATGAAAACAAGGGCAAAATGCTATGTTTTCCAAAATAACAAATTTACTTACCCTATCTATCTATCTCTACAGCAAATAAAATATTAAACATTTAGACTCTCCCTTTAGGAAAATCTGAATGCCAGTATAACAACAGCAAAAGCCAGTAATGACGTGGGCAAGTTTCAAACACATGTTATAGGACAATCTGCAAATGTATGTGGATACTTTCGGTATTATGAATTATTTGACTCTTGTCCAACAGACAGAACTGATGGACTCTTCCTATGACTGTGTTGGGTTCCTGTGCCCGATCCTCTGAAAGCTGCAAGACAAGAGGTTCAGGAGTATTTGAGGAGAAGGCACAGAGGCGGCAGGCAGAGAGGTGCCCTGTGGGAAACAAGGGAATATAATGCACTGATGCCAATAGCTGGCCTGAGATCCTGGGGGCAGGAGCAGAGCCAAACCAAATACGTCACTCACTCCATACATCTTAGACAAAAAAGCGCTCGAGTTGAAGGGACACATTTTCAGCACTGCACAGGGAATTAGCCATGAAATTCTCATTAAAGATAAAGGGACTTTCTATTTCAACTTTCACTGCATCCTCTGAAAATTCCAAAACTGTATCTTTAAGTCTAGGCTTAAAAACCCACCGCCAGGCAAAAACATTCCATATTCCCCATTCCTTTCTCTACAAGCATATCAAGGCATGTTTTTCTTTGACATCGTTTGTTTCCTAGTGGAGGTTAGCTGAAAGGCCATCAGTGACCTTTGGGGATGGGTAATTGAGAGTATTTGCCATGTTGAAAATATACATGAATATGAAACATCCACAGGTAAGTTAGGACCTTAGATGACACAGCTACCAGGTTTAAATATGCTTCTCCATAATTCATATTTCATAGCTTGCTCTTTCACCACTTTATTTCTATTTCACTTTCTGGGATTTAACTGAATAGAGTGGGTAACTATCCCATCTAACTTAAGTTCTTCATCACTCTCTCCCTGTCCCCCTCTTCCCTAATTTGCTATCCAACTTTTCTACCTCTTTGTAGGTTTTCTGATGATGTCAACACTTAAGGAGATATCCAGTATGATTTTCATCTGTCTCACCCCCTCTTTGACCCTGTAGCATAATTATTTTCTCTTGAACGGTGTTCTACTTTGCTAGCTGCCAGAATGCAATATACCAGAAAAAGAATGGCTTTTAACAAGGGGAATTTAATAAGTTGCAAGTTTATAGTTCTAAGGCCGAGAAAATGTCCCAATTAAAATAGGTCTATACAAATGTCCAATCTAAGGCACCCAGGGAAAGATACCTTGGTTCAAGAAGGCTGATGAAGTTCAGGGTTTCTCTCTCAAGTAGAAAGGCACATGGCGAACACATTCAGGCTTTTTTTCTCATCTGGAAAGGCATGTGGCAAACACAGGGTCATCTGCTAGCTTTCTCTCCTGGCTTTCTGTTTCATGAAGCTCCCCGGGAGGCATTTTCCTTCTTCATCTCCAAAGGTCGCTGGCTGGTGGACTCTCTGCTTCTCGTGGCTATATTGTTCTCTGCTCTCTCAGAATTTCTTTCTTTCTCCAGAATGTTTTCTCTTTTATTGGTTTCCAGTAAACTAATCAAGACACACTCAAATGGGTGGAGACACGTCTCCACCTAATCCAGCTGAACAACCACTTTTGATTGAGTCACACCTCCAGGGAGATGATCTAATTACAGTTTCAAGCATACAGTATTGGATAGGGATTAGAAGAAATGGCTGCCTTTACAAAATGGGATTAGGATTAAAACATGGCTTTTCTAGGGTACATACATCATTTCAAACTGGCACAAACGGTTTCTCCAAGACGCCAAATAGAGTTTTCTTTGTTTTCATAACTTTCTGACCTTTCAGCCTTTTATTCTGAGGCAACTCCTGTCACTTCCCCCCACCCTGTCAGGGTGCACAGGGAATGGGGGGGGGGAGTTGGAGCAACAACGAATATTAATACTCTCCATGGAATCCCTTGGGAGTCTTCTTTATTTCATCTTCCATGGTTGGCAGATTATTTTTTTTATTTTTAATTCTGAAATACATTCAAACTTATAGAACAGTGACAAAAATAATACAAACCCCATAGATGATTTTTTTCACACTTCCATGCTTTCTCCTAGAATATCTCTTCCCTGCTCCTAACACCCAAAGTGTTTTAAAAGTTCTTAGAAATGTTTTAGACCCAGCTCAAATTCACTTCTGTGAAGCTTTCTCTGACAAAGACCCCTTCTCTCTCACAGTAGTAACTAATCACTCCACATCTGTTCCATGGCTCCTTTTCCATGTACCCTTTACTCTTTGCTGACTGAGAATCCAGCAAAGAACATCCCATATATGTGTATCATGGACGTCTACAATTCCACATGACAAAACAATTCAGCACCCCTCTCCACACTCCTCTCTGCACAAAGAAAAATGCAGATCACCGACATCCTCCCCTCCTGCCCCATGTCCAGTTCTCATCATCATTTGGTCCTGTTGACCTGTTGGAACCTTTCCCATGTACCCCTTGCTCTCTAACATCTGTGTCAATGCCTTAATTGAGCATCTTATCTTGATATGCTATTGCAAAATCCTAGCCATTTCTTGTGATGGTCATAGACCACTGGGAGAGCTTTATTTTTTTAAATATTAAAAAAATATCTAATCATGTTATTCCTTTGCTAAAAACCCTTCACTGGCTTCTTAGGGCGTCCAGGAGAGAATCCAAAATCTCTATGACAGGCCTTACATTTTCTAATGGAACATAGACGGCCTGTGTTCCTCCTACTTCATCAGCCTCACCTCCCTGCATTTCATCCCTCCCATTTCACTACCCACAAACAGCAGACTATTTCCTATGATTGCCGCCCGTGTGGCATTCAGTATCACACCTCAGTATTGTACTTTCAAACTATTCCTTTCCATGGAACCATCCTTCTCCATCTCCATTGCCTGATAAATACTTTAAACCCTGTACCAGGTATTATCTTACTCCCTTCTGGCTTAACAGGAATTTGTATCTTACTCCTCTGTATTCCTTCTGCACATGTTAGATGACCCGTTGCCACTTTAAAATTAATTCTGCAAAGGCAGAAATTGCTTCCTTTCTTCAGTTTCCTCCTTACCATCTGTTCTCCTGCTCCAAGTTCATAGACAAAAAGCCTATTTTGAAAGTACAGATGAAAGGGATTTCTATTGATAATAGACCCATACTTCTTCTCCTCTCCACTGGAGGGTGGAAAATTTGGCTTACCACATTTATTAGGATAACTATAAAACCATTACCCTGAAGCCCTTAGGAGTATACCCCAGAATATGTCCAGAATTTTATTTTGCTTTTAATATCATTTTGGAGATTTAAAAAATGTAGTAACTTCAGTTTAGTTAAACACTAAAGAAGCATGTTCTCTTTAATCTTTCTTAAAATGTTTTCTGTATTTATCACTGTTAAATAGCTAAACAAATAAAATGAGTAATGTCAAAACCAAAAATTTTACTAATAGACCCAAATAGTAAAATTATGTTTGGCAAATAAGGGAGAACTATGATTAGTAATTATATAATCAAATTATTTTACAAAATATATTTAATATACTATGATTATGTAGATTTTCCGATTTTAAAGGATGGATTGTATCTTATGTGAATAAAACTATTTTTTTTTTTAAAGAAACAATCACAGATTCAGTTCCTGGGAGGTAATTTTATTTTATATATACTGAAATTAAGACCTGTTTGACCAAGATCACACGAATATTGGGAAGTCACAGCTAGAAACCACAAGATGATACCTTTCTCTTATAATCTGTTTTATTACTCTTCTTTCACAGTATATCTAATTTTAAGGATATAATGGACACTGAAAATTAACATAAAATAATCTAATGTACTATTTTCTCAAGATTCTTATCCATTGCAAAGAAAATATTAGGAAACAAGGCAGTGATTTCACATGCAAATTTGACTACCTTTTCTGGGCAAATAAATTTATAAAAAAATAATATGGACAAAAGTAAATGAATGAAGCTTATCTTTGAAATATTTGATCTCTTTCTATAATTTTAACAGATTATACTTAAATTATTTCTCTGGTTGTCTAAATTAGCCTAAATTGTAGAGTTTTATTTCCATATTCTACAGTTCTGTAGAATTTAAAATTTGGGGTTTGCATGTGACGAATGACACAGGTGAGAGTGACTATTGTATACTTAAGATAGCACTAACAGTCTATCCTAGGCAGGGTATATTTTATCTTTCTCTAGAGCCCTAGAATTGTAGTCATTCATTTTATTCTCTTCCAAAGATCAGAACATAAATTTAGAACTTCGTATGTGAATATCCTGGAATCATGAGCTAGCGGAAATATTTCTTCTGTTCTATTTAAGCAACTTGGGTGATTTAAAATTCAAGTGTTTTGGGTGGTCGGATGGTGGCTCAGTGGCAGAATTTTTGCCTGATGTGCCCGTGACCCAGGTTCAATTCCCAGTGCCTGCCCATGAGGGGAGGAGGGGGAAATTCAAGTGTTTCCACGAATCTTGTTACTGTATCTCTCAAATCATTTTGCGGGCAAAACAATAAAAGGATACAATTGAAACCTTCATTTGCTTATCCCAGTAATTCATTTTTTTCCTGTCCTATACCCAGAGTCTAACCTATACATTGGAACCCACAGAGTAAACATACTCCTCTTTCTTAATATGTTTTTACTTCACGGACAAGAAGAATTGCAGCTTCACTACCTGACCTGTTGGGACTCTTTGACTACCTAACTGGGGTTACATTGAATGTTCTACTTTTACAAGATTCTGTAATTCTTTATTTGGGCCTATTTTTCAATTTGTCCTTTGATGTCATGATAATGACAGAACAATATATTTCTAAGAAAGAGTCTTTAGAATGTTCAAACAAAAATGGGTTTTAAAACTTAACTCCTCCTATGAACTAAGAAACATTACACTCTTTGTCCTCCTCTCTTTGGTCATTTTTATATCTTAACTGTTTGCTTCTCTTGCTCCTCCCACATGCTTTTAAGTCAGCTTTTGGGACCTATACTGTGGCAGTGAGATGGGGAAAGCAAGCTTCTGCTGCAGATTAGGGGTGGACTCAGAGAACTCAACTACCATTTTTAATATTGTCAAATGTGAAAATACATTTCAACTTCCAAGTAACCAATTAATAAGTGCATTTTGGAAACAGATCCCTTTTTAGATTACTGACTGACGTGTGTGTGTGTGTGTGTGTGTGTGTGTGTGTGTGTGAGTCCTTTTAACTCCCATACTTTATACAGGTTAAAGCTAGTTTGTAAAATGTATGAAAGAAAAACAGTCGAATACTGGATTACATAGAAGGCAGCTTGTTCAATGGCCAAGTTATGACGTTTTACAATCATGGCCTTGCTACAGATGGCCTCCTTCCCAAGTGTGTCCCGATGCCATCTGAAACAGCGTGGGGGACCCTGATCTGGGAGGTCCCCCTGACGGACTCGCATACCAACCCCTGCTGGATGAGTGAATGCGAAGGATGTGATGAGCACAAAGGTTTCAGTTAGAAGTGAAGGTTTTGCCCCCTGACAGGCATCATCCTCACAACAAAGCAGTAAGGGAAACGGGAGTGTCTATGCAGAGATCGCCAGGGTTTTTGTTCCAAATCGTCACACGTGGACAGAAGCAGGAGGTCGGCGCCTGAATCACTCCCAGCATGGTCACACCAGACTCTAGCACCACTGAGGACTCGCTATTAAGAGTACGGAGGGGAGAGAGTATGTGGGCAAAAACTCTCTGGAACATCCTCAGAAGCAAAAACAGTGAATTGGGTTTCTTGCCCTCACTGGATATTTCTCTGCTAGATCAGCAGTTCTGGCAGGTGGACTCTGGAAATTGTCACCTGCTTGTCTCCTTTGACTAAGGAGGCAGAAAATAATGTGGTGGGAGGAAAATACTAAGCCTCATGTTTTGAAATTTATAACATTTGCAAGGCATCGATTTATACTAGTTAAAAACATTCGGCTGGGCAGTGTGACAGTGGCTCAGCAGGCGGGATTCTCGCCTGCCATGCCAGAGGCCCAGGTTCGAGTCTCAGTGCCTGCCCATACAAAAAAACAAAAACAAAAACAAAAAGCATTTGGCTATTAAGGAGGGTTCAGGATAAGGAACCAAGACAAAGAAAAATATTGCATTGAATAGAAGGAAGCGGTAATGTGAAATAAAAGGAGAATTTAGAAACTACCATAGCACACTTTAAAAAAAATTTTATTTCCTCCCCAAATTTTCATTCTTAAATTTCCCCCCATTAACCACATTCAGATATATAATTCAGTGGTCTTTTTAATGTTCACAATGCTGTGCAGCCGTCATGATCATCCATTACCACATCTTTTCCCTCACACCCAAAAGAAATTCTGTACCAATTAAGCTGTAACTCCTCATTCTATAACCCTCCCCAGTCCTTGGTAACTTGTATTCTATTCTGACTTTATGCATTTACTTATTTCACTAAAAAGGATGACTTCAATGTTTATCCAAGTTGTTATATATATCAGGATATCAATCCTTTTCACAGCTGAGTAATATTCCATTGTATGTATATGCCACATTTTGCTTATCCATTCATCTGTTGGTGGACACTTGGGTTGCTTCTATCTTTTGGCAATTATGAATATGCAGCTCTGAATACCAATGTGAAAATGTTTGCATCTCTGCTTTCACATCATTTGAGTATTATACTGAGAAGTAGGATTGCTAGATCATATGGTAATTCTATACTTAACTTTTTGAGGAACTACCAAATTGTTTTCCAAAGTAGCTGCACCATTTTATATTCTATGAACAACGAATGGGTGTACCTGCTTCTCCACACCCTCTCCAACACTTGTTATTTTTTCATTTTTTGATAGCTGCCATTCCAGTGGGTATGAAGTGCTATTTCATTGTGGTTCTGATTTGTATTCTCTGATGGCCAATGATGTTGCACATTTTTAATGCGCTCTTTGGCCATTTGTGTTTATCTTCTTTGGAGAAATGTCTATTCAAGGTTTTTGATCTTTTTTTTTGATTGGGCTATTTGTTTCTTTCTTATTAAAGGATTTCTTCATAGATTCTGGAAATTAAACCCTTATCAGATATGTGCTTCCCAAATATTTCCTCCAATTGTATATTGTCATTTTAATTTCACTTTACTTTTCACTTTCTTGATGAAGTCCCTTTCTGTACAGAAGCTTTTAATTTTGAGAAGTCCCATTTGTCTATTTTTTCTTTTGTTCCTCATGCCTTTGTTGTAAAGTTTAAGAAATCATTCCCTAACACTAGGTCCAGAAGATGCTTCCTTATGCTTCTAGGAGTTTCATGGTCCTGGTTCTTATATTTAGGTCTTTGATCCATTTGGAGTTAATTTTCGGATATAGTGTAATTTAGGAGTCCTCGCTCATTCTTTTGTGTATGGATGTTCAGTTCTCCCAGCACCAACTGTTGAAGAGACTGCTCTTTCCTAATTGAGTGCACTTGGCACCATAGTAAAAAGTGAATTCTTCATAGATGTGAAAGTATATTTCTGAACTCTCAATTCTATTCCATTGGTCTATATATCTTTCCTTGTGCCAGTACCAAGCTGTTTTGACCACTGTAGTTTTTTATCAAGTTTCAAAATCACAATTGAGTACTGCAACTTAGTTCTTTTTAAAGATATTTTTGGCTATTTGGGGCCCTGTAAAGTTTTACATAAATTCGAGTTGGCTTTTCCAATTCTGTAAAGAAGGCTGTTGGAATTTTGATTGAGATTGCATTCAATCTGTAAATTGTTTTGGGTAGAATTTGCATCTTGACAATATATACTGTTTCAATACAAAAGCAGGGAAGGTCCTTCCATTTATTTCAAACTTCCTTGAATTTTTTAGCAATGTTCTGTAGTTTTCTGTGTATAAGTCCTATACATCAGTGGTTACATTTATTCTTAGATATTAGATTCTTTTATCTGCGATGGTAAATAGTAGTTTTTTCCTTAGTCTCCTCCTCAAACTATTCATTATTAGTATACAGAAACACTACTGATTTTTATATGTTGATCTTTTACCCTGCCATTTTGCTGAATTAGTTTATAAGTTCTAATAACTTAGTTGAAGCTATCTTCAGGACTTTTTATATATAGGATCATGTTATCTGCAAACAGGGAAAGTTTTACTTCTTCCTTTCAAGTTTGGATGCCTTTTATTTCATTTTCTTGCCTAATTTCTCTGGATAGAACTTCCAGCAAAATGTTGAATAACAATGATGGACAGTGGGAATCCTTGTCTTGCTTCTGATTTTAGAGGGAAAGCTTTCAGTATTTCATCACTGAGTATGATATTAGGAGTGGTTTTTCATATATACCCTTTATCATGTTGAGGAAGTTTCCTTCTATTCCTAGTTTTTAAGTGTATTTTTTTTTCAGTCAAGAAAGGGCTCTGTTTTGTCACTTGCCTTTTCAGCATCATTTGAGACAATCATGGGATTTTTCCCCTTCATTCTGTTAATATGGTATATTATATCAATTGATTTTCTTATGTTGAACTACGCTTGCATACTTAGGATAAAACCCACTGATCACGGTGTATAATTCTTTTAATGTGCTGTTGGATTCAGCTGTTATCATTTTGTTGAGATTTTTGCATCTATATTCTTAAGGGATATTGGTCTGTAATTTTCTTTTCTTGTGGTATCTTTATCTGACTTTGGTATTAGGGTGACATCAGCATCCATGAATTACTTTGATAGTGTTCCATCCTCTTCAATTTTTTGGAAAAGTTTGTACTGGTGTTAATCCTTCCTGGAATATTTGATAGATTTCACCTGTGAAGCCATTTGGTCCTTGGCTTTTTCTCATTGGGAGATTTTTAATTATTGATGCAATCTCTTTACTTGTAATTGGTTGTTTGGATTTTCAATTTCTTTTAGAGTAAATATAGGTTGTTTGTGTGTTTCTAGGTGCTTGTCCATTTCATCTAGGTTGTCTAATTTCTTGGCTTACACTTCTTCATAGTATCCTCTTATGATCCTTTTAATTCTGTGGGATCAGCAGTAATGTCTCCTATTTCATATCTGATTTTAATTATTTGCATCTTCTCTTTTTTTTCCTTGTCAGGCTAGCTACACTTTTGTCAATTATATTGATCTTTACAAAAAAAAAAAAAGCCTTTGGTTTTGTTAACACTATTTTTTTAAAGAATCTATTGTTTTTGCATGGGCAGGCACCAGAAATCGAACTTGGGTCTCCAGCATGGCGGGCGAGAACTCACCTGCTGAACCACTGTGGCCACCCAAATCTATTGTTTTTTAATTCTCAATTTATTTCTGCTCTTATCTTTGTTCTTCCTTTCCTTTTGTCTGCTTTGGGCTTAGTTTGTTTTTCTTTTTCTATTCCTCTGGGTGTCTTTGATTTCATTTTTTTTAATTTATAGATTTAGGGCTATAAATTTACCTCTGAGCACTGCCTTTGCTGCATCCCATAAATTTTCATATGTTGTGTTCTTGTTTTCATTTGTCTCAAGATATTTACTGATTTCCACTGTGATTTCTTCCTGATCCACTGGCTGTTTAACAGTTGTTAACTTCCAAATATTTGTGGATTTTCCAATTTTCTATCTGTTATTGATTTCTGGCTTCATTCCATTGTGGTCAGAGAAGATGCTTTGTATAATTTCAATCTTTTAAACTCTGTTGAGACTTTTTTTGGTGACTCAACATAGTTTACTCTAGAGAATGACCCATGAGCACTTGAGAAAAATGAATATTCTGCTATTTTGGGGTACAGTGTTCTGAATATGTCAGTTAGATCTACTTCATTTATCATATTATTCAAGTTCTCTACTTCCTTAATGATCTTCTGACTACATGTTCTATCCATTGATCAAACTGCTATATTAAACTCTCCAACTATTATTGTAGAAGTGTTTATTCCTCCCTTCAGTTTTGCCAGTATTTGCCTCATGTATTTTGGGGTACTGTGCTTAGGTGCATATTTATCACTGCCATTTCTTCTTGGCAAGTTAACTCTTTAACCCTTTAATATAGTGTCCTTCTTTGTCTCTTGCAACAGCTTTTAACTTAAAGTTGACTTTTTCTGTTATTAGTATAACTATTCCAACTCTCTTTTGGTTACTGTTTGCGTGGATTATTTTCTTCCATCCTTTCCCTTTCAAGCTATTTGTGCCTTTGAGTCTAATGAGTCTCTTGCAAACATCATATAGTTGGATGGTGTTTTTTTAAATCTATTCTGCCAGGTTTTTTTTTTTCGGTCTTAAATGATTAGGGAGTTTAATCAATTAATATTCAGTATTATTACTAAAAAGGCTAGACTTACTTCAGCCATTTTATATTTTATTTTTATAACTCATATTTTTTTCCTGTCTTTATTTTCCTTTAGTGCAGTTTCCTTTTGTGTATAATTAAATTTTTGTGATGTATCTGATTGATCCTTTTCTCATTTCCATTTCTGTATTCTTTTAAAAGCTTTCTTTGTGGTTGCCCTGGGTTTTTGTACTTTGCACAACCTAAGTCTACAACCTACTAGTTTAAAAAGATATTTCAGGGTGGCTGCCGTGGCTCAGCAGGCAGAGCTCTGACCTGCCGCGCTGGAGGTCTGGAGTTCGATCCCTGGTGCCTCCTGCCCATATGCAAATTAAAAAAAAAATTAAAAAGATATTTCAATATCATTTACATTCTCTGCTACCAAATCTATCCACTTCCCCTCCTTACGCAGTTTTGTCCCACAGTACCTCTTTATATCTTGTATGTCCATTATCAGGAAATGTGACTACTTCTTATTAAATTGTATTCTAACTCATAGGAATTAAAGAGTAGAGTTTTATATTGAGGATACAGTACTATTGGATTTTGTAATACCCATTTAGTTACTTTTACTGAAGATCTTAACTTCTTCATACTGCTCCAAGTCACTGTCTCCTGTCTTTCCATTTCAACCTGAAGAACTCTCTTTAGCAATTCTTGTAAAGCAGGTATTTCTGTTTAACTGTGAATGTCAAACTCTCCTTCATTTTGGAAGTATGGTTTTGCCAAATAAAGAAGATCTGGCTTCCAGTTTTTCTCTTTCAGTACATTACACATATCATACCACTCTTTCTTGCCTCCATTGTCTCTGATGAGAAATCAGCACTTAATCATATCAAGGATCTCTGGTATATGATGAATTGTTTTTCTCTTTTGCTTTCAGAATTCTCTCTTTATCTTTGGAATCCGACATTCTGATTAGTAAGTCTTGCAATATGTCTATTAGGAATTAGGGTTTGCTTAACAACTGGGATTCATTGGCTCACATTTTCAGAGGTTAGAAGTCTTGCTTCCTCTCAGGGATGGTAGTATTCTGACTGGCTAGCAGTCCATGGGTTCCTTGGCTTTTCTATGTTCTCTCCTTTCTTGTCTTGGTTCAGTTGACTTCCATTTTCTTGCTGCTCCCCACGGCTTCTTTTCTGTGTCCAATTTCCTTTTATTATAATGATTTTAGCCATATTGGATTAAGGCCCACCCTCAACCAGTTTGGGAACACCTTAACTAACCATGGGCCTATTTACAAATGGGTTTACATCCTAGGACCAGGGGATGGGACTTGAACATGCTTTTTGGGGGGGACATGATTCAATTACCAACAAAAGCAGTACCAAAATATAATTTTATATTTAGCAAAAGAAGCATGATATATAAATGGAACATAAGACCCTTTGCAGACAAGGTAAGGGTGAAAGTGTCACAAACTTACCTATGCCACTGGTTGTATTGTATGTGAGTATAACACTTTTGGTAACCAAAACAACACTACTTTAACCAAAGAGGTTTAAGCTCTTTAAGACAGTAATTCTACTTGCATGACATTTTTGTTTTGTTTTAGCCTAATGGAAAATAAAACTGAAACTTTACAAAAGCAACATATAGAAATAGTCCTCATAGCAGGCATTATTTGCAATAGAGAAAGAAAACAGATCACTAATCAAAAGTTTGGTGAATTGCAGTATACCAACTGGTTGGAATGCTATGTAGCAAGTAAAAATTATAATTAGAAAGTCTTTGTGTACACATACATTTATACATACACATACATATATCTGTTAAGAGCATAAAGCACATTTAATAACTATATATACAAAAAACCTTTGTTCAAATGTATATTGTTTGATAGAGTTTATAAGAGATGACTCAAAATAAAAATGAAAACAGGTATGTTAAGACATCAAATTTTGGAAATGTTTCCCAATTATTAAATTAACTTTTCATAGCATGCTTATATTGCTTAAAAGATAAAAATACTGATTTTAGGAAAGGACGTTACCATTCCTCTCCCAGGGAACATGGTTAGGAAAGTGCATCGGCAGACTTGTAATACACACAAAGGATTATCCTAGGAAAGAGAATTTAATAAAAACAGAGCCAGGCTAAATGCTACGAGAAGGTTTTAATAATTCATCCTGAATACTATTCCTACTAATCTCATATTCAGTGTTGTAGGCAGCTCTGGCATCTGATTTCAGGTAATGCTAATTAATCTGCTATTTCATTTCGAAAAACAATATTCTTTCCTGTAATATCAAACGTAGATGGTGAAATTCAGAACTTTTAAAATATTTTAGATCATTTTGCCAAATAAAATTTAAAAATTGACTGTTTATCTGATGTGGATACCATATCACTGACTATTTCTCTTCTTGATTTTAAAAGTAAATCAAGGATAATACTAGCTTGCATAAGATTTATTCTGAGTCATATTATGAGCTTCTCTCCCTTGCAGAAACCTAAGGGCAAACATCAGTGTTTAGTGCAGACTGCAGGTGTAGATCCGTTTGTTTCTCTCCAGCTGTCTGAATTATAATTACTAAAAGATTAGTTTAGGATCAGTCTCAAGGAAATCTGATTCTTACATAAATTAGCAAACATTTTATAATCCTGAAAAATCTACATATAGTCTTTACTGAAAAATCAAAGGTTAGGTGAAATCCCCATTTTATTCTGGATAAAAGAAAAATGAAACTTCCAAATACTATATACCTTGATTTCAACACCTTCATGGGGCATTGGTGCCCAGACCTCAGCAATGGTCTACTGAATTGATGCAACTAAAGCTATATTTGTTCTGAATTGTAGAAATGGAGGTCAAACTATTTTGAAGATTCAATGTTACTTGTGATTCCAATGAATATATGATTATAAAATAATTGCAGAACGTGCACCTATTTTTCTTATACAACACCAGTCAAATTCTTAAATTGTTCATTGAAAATCTGAGACAATAATTTGGACAAATGAGTCATGCTTTCTAGGACTAAAGAGCAGATTTAATTGCATTAATCTTCAGTAAATTAATGAGGAGGTAACAGTTTATACCTGTAGCTTCAAAGTATGAAATGCCTCCTTGGCTGACACAGTGTACCCATCTTCACTAAAGATCTTCTACCAGGGTAAGATACTAACATAAATAAATGAGGTAATGACCTTGTACTACAGCCATGATGGGCTCCTTTCTGTTCGTTGAGCATACTAAGCATGTTCCCACCAGAGGATATTTGGGCTTGCTGCTCCGTGACAGGAAGCGCTTTCTCTGAGAAATCTACAAGGTTCCTCCTTTATTTCATCATACACGTCTTTAATGAAGTGTCACCTTGTCATAAGGCACCACCACCCCTTCCTCCCATCCTGTCACCACCTACCCCTCCTACTCTGACTTCTTTTTTGCATTTATTCCTGTCACATTTACATATTTATGTGCTTACCACCTTATCATCTGTTTTCCATCAACACAGATCATACTATCAGAGATTAGGGAGTTTGTTTCCTTCAGTGCAATATCCTCAGCACCTAGAATAGTACCAGCACTTAAATGGTGCTCAAGGTATACTGAAGGAATTAACAGGAATAAAGAGAATGAACACAAACTCAGTAGAAAAGAGAGATCACTTCTCTGAAGGTAAAAGGTATAATGAAACAGTTTATGCATTAAGTTGCAGGCTTGATATTTTCATTTAAGCTCTGAAGAAGCTTTCAATATAGTGCAAAGGACATGATAAATTAAAATCACAGGGAAAATACAGTAGATTTTATCAACCATAAATACATATGGTTCCCTTCCTAGAAATCACATCTTGCCATATGTCTTAAGTTAATTCATGGTGTGCAGGGTTGAAACTAGAGTTTGGCCCAGCCAAAAGTGGAATTTCACAGATGACAGACTTCTGCTTTGGGTGGCCTTTCTCCCCTCCTCTACCTTCCCAACCTGATCCATCAATACCAGATTCACACACTCTGCCTTCTCCATGGAAACTTCCTAGCACTAACTATCTCAAAATTCTACCTTGCCTGTGAATCTTAGCTTGGACCTGTAACTCTCCCAGGTCGTTTACTTCTTCTTGAGTCTAGTCTGTTGCTGGTGCTGACGACGCTCCTGCTTTTAATATCGCCAACAAGAGCGTGGTCACTTTAAAGGCAGGTGTGAAGTTGCACAGCCATTGCACTGACTGATTTATTGGCAAAAATCAAGAACCAAGTAAATGTGAATTAATAAATGAAACCCTCCTTAAAATTTAACAGTATTAAGAAGAGACTAGGTCCGCTGACAGACAGCCAATTGCCTGCTTGGTTTAACTTGAGGAATGATTTCTGCCTTATTACTTCCAACTACATGTTTTCATCCCATTGAGAAACAGAGAGGTGAAAGAAGAGGAGCAAGTGGCTATGAAGAGGGAACTGGCATAGGGGGTCCTCACTCCCATTTCAAGGCTTCCCCTGACATAGCTATACCTGCCTTGGCTGCTCCAGACACAGGGAATTGTCTAAGACAAACTGACTAAATTATGACCTATCTAAGATGGTCCCTTAAATTTTCAGCAAGTGAGCTCCAGGACCTAATTCTGACAACAGCAACCCTGAAGCAGCATCTAGCTTACAACAACTGCATTATGAGGATGTGAACCACTTCAAAGTGGAATGGCCATTAAGCACAGTGGAAAAATGGCTTCATTTAGCTGGTTGAATCAGCTCCCACTAGGCAAGTTCCTACATGGATTAAAATCGATAAGCATTTTTGTAGCTAAAGCACAAATTTGTTAATATAAAGAAAAAAGGTTGATAAGATTCTAGGCCACAGTGACATCAATGTGGGATTGCATTCACTTCTGTGAATAATCATTCAAAATAAAAGAACTAAAAACATTGTACAAGATACATCTATTTCCAAAACCATATTCCAAATACATCTGAATCCTCTGAATGCTTCCAGTTTTAATTTCTTGTGGCTGAAATATAAATGAGAACCACTAAATAAAATGCTGAGGCACAGAGACACAAGCAAGGTGAGCGTGTCCACGTACCTGTGCACGCCGCTGTTGCACATGATGATGTGGCAGGCTCCCAGCCGGGCGCATAGCTCCGAGGACACCGACAGCAGGCCCACTCCCGAGGCGCTGCAAGCCGTGTTTGCGCACGCAGCTGTGCGTTTGGATCTGATAAACGAAGCCACCAGTCGGTAGAGTTCATCCAAAGCATTGAGAGGCCTCATTAGCTGCAGAAAAGATGATGAACGCCATGTTAAAAATGCTTAGGGGAAAACCCTTTCAGAAAGGATGCAATTCATTGTTTGTATAGCTTTTAATGGGCAGTCTAAAATATTTTAATGAAGTAACAGAACTGGCAAAGACAAATTAATGACACACTGCTCGAGCAACAACAGAAAAATCAAATAAATGAGGTATAGAAATGGCTGACCACTAATCCACGCAATCACCTGTTTTTACCTTATCTACATAAGCAGCTTTGGATGTGGAGTTTGGTGGTAAATTTGACTTGTCCAAATAGAATGCCCTGTAAGAATCCAAGAAAGAGACTATCAGTCATTGTTAGGAAAAAAAACAAAAATGCATAAAAGTGTTCACATTTCACTGACTTGTTTTTAATGACAGGCAAATAACCAAAAATTTTGATCTCTAGGATAGAAAGGGTTGTGGGAAAGCCAACAGTCTTCCGTTCATAAAATCGATTAAAGCTGCTGCCAGTTCCACTTGTATGTCCTGTGTCCTTAGAGAGATAAGTTAACTTGGGCTGCACTTTTCTCATTTGTAATTTGAGTATAACGTAAGCTTCTACTTCATAGGGCTGCTGATATTATTAAATGAGTTAATGTAAATAAAATGCTTGGAACAGTGTTTAGCATGGAATAAGTATTCATCAATGTTTATAATAATTAATATTACTATTATAAAAGCCAAAGAAATACATTTTCATGTGACTATTGGAGAATATTATCCAGTCTTCCTTTATGGTATACATATTTATGAAAATAATACTCAAAAAATTTAAGAAGAATAGTAAGCCTGATTGTTTCTGTCAATAAGCTCTGCCAAGATTGGAAGTTAGACCTCTTTGAAGAAGCATGGGCTCTTTTTTTATAAGCAGGATGCGATTTGGTAATAACTATTTTAGTACCCTAAGTGGGATCCTAGTGATATGAAAAAATCAAATCCAATTTCCAAAATTATAGCTAGGTTTGCTTAACTACTGGCACATTACTAAACAAAAATTTCAAAGAAATGACCCATGAGGACAGGATATATTTAAGTTTTATTTAACCTATCTACTTCCAATAAGGTAAACTCATTTTCAAGATATCATAAATATTGATACCACAAATTAAATGCCAAAATATTTGAACAAATTGTCCTATTAGATACTCAAATGCAAGCTGATCAGATTTGTGCTTCAGCGCACTATTTTGGTTCTGAAAATATTGAGAGATTATTATAAAATACATGGGAAGTAATGGGCATAGTCAGTGAGGGAGAACTCTAAATCCAGAAATACATACACACGTACAGCTATTATTTACAGTGGTGTTGGTGGAAGTTTGTCTTTTTAAGAAAAAGTAGCATGCATTAATCAAATTCCAAACTTTAAATCAGGAAAGTCTTAACTCTAAAAATAACTTTCAAACTGAAGATTAAATTCATTCTTACTGAAAATTAGTTTAGTCATCTCTCAAACATACATAAAAACATTTTTTCTTTTTAACATCTCAGCATCTAATGTTGGCTGCTACTCACTACAATTGATTTTGAACTCCCAAGAGACTTCCATGGACCATCTAGTAGTTGTCTCACCCTGAATTCAACTGGTACTCACTGACCAGCACATAATGCTTCTAGAAGTGTAGGGGCTACAGCAAGCCTAATGCAGTTCCCAGATCACCATGACCGGGTTACAGTGACACGAACCACTACAAACTAGAAGGTCCATTAAGTGACATGAAAATACAGTTCCATTTAGCTGGTTGAATCAGCAACTACTAAAAGCACTAGATCAAGAGCAAATACCTACCGGCAGTAAAGTCAAAGCAGTTTGAGATATCATTTAAAAATTTTACAGACTTTCTCTGAAGAAGTATTAGAAGGAGAAAATGGGCTTGAATTGTGTGAGGGACAAAAAAACATGCAACAAGGTGAGATTAGACTGGATAAGTAATTTATAGAGGATGGAAGGGGTAGACTTTGTAAGGACCTTACTGGCCATGATAAAGAGTTTGGATTTTATTCTAAGGGAATTGGGAGCTACTGAAGCAAAATGGCCATGTAATTTTTCTCATTGCCAGAATTGTTGCTATTTTATAAACTTTTTTCTGCTGATCATAAAAATTCATGTTCTCATGAAAATTTCATTGTTTTATTTCAGTGATGTAGGTACGTATTTAGGATAATACTATAAAAACCCATGTACACACTATCATACTTCAACAAATCTTAGTATTTTGCCCTGCCTTTCTGCATCAATCTAAAAATAAATAAAACATTACAGACATTGTTGAAGCCTGCTGTTTACCTCTCCCCACTTCCATTCTTCTTCCAATCTTTCTGAGCTCTTCAGGGAAACCAGCACCTAAAGCTGGCACTTATTACTTCCATTCTTCAAAAAGCTTCTCTCACTGTTTGCCTAAGTGTATTTTATTGTCCCATTATGCACTTTAGGTGACTCCCTCAGTAATATTTTCCAAATGAATAATTCTTTCTTCAACTGTGTTAAGCCTTCCATTTATCCTTTCTAATGGGAATTTTATTTCAATGACTATGTTTTTCATTTCCAAGACTCTGCCTATCCTTATTTCATTTCTGCCCCAAAAGGTAAGCTCCTCACTAGAATGTAACCTATTTATATGAATATGGAATTTATGTATTTGTGTTCACTGCCTCATCTTTAGCACCTGTAACAATAGTATGGTGTTCTAGTTTGCTAGCTGCCAGAATGTAATATATCAGAAATGGAATGGTTTTTTAAAAAGGGAATTTAATGAGTTGCTAGTTTACAGTTCTAAGGCCGAGATAATGTCCCAATTAAAGCAAGTCTATAGACATGTCCAATCAAAGGCATCCAGAGAAAGATAACTTGGTTTAAGAAGGCCACTGAAGTTCAGGGTCTCTCTGTCAAGTGAGAAGGCACATGGCGAACAGGGTCAGGGTTTCTCTCTCATCTGGAAAGGCATGTGGCAAACATGGCATCATCTGCTAGCTTGCTCTTCTAGCTTCCTTTCATGAAGCTTCCCGGGAGACATTTTCCTTCTTCATTTCCAAAGGTCACTAGCTGGTGGGCTCTCTGCTTCTTGTGGCTATATCATTCTGCTCTCTCAGAATCTCTGGGCTTTCTCTCTTGTTCTCTTTTATAGGATTCCAATAAACTAATCAAGACCCACCCAAATGGGTGGAGACACACCTCCACCTAATCCATCTTAACAACCATTCTTGATTCAATCACATCTCCAGGGAGATGATCTGATTACAGTTTCAAACATACAATACTGAATAGGCCTTTACAAAATGGGATTAGGATTAAAACATGGATTTTCTAGGGTACATACATCATTTCAAACCAGCACATATGGTCTTATAAATATTTGTAAGTAAATAATAATTGGATAACTGATTATTTCTGTTTCGTGATTTCTGAATTTCTTTATTAATGGTATACCATTGTTGATATCTCAAACATTCAAAATATACTTTACCAGGCTGTTTCCATATTTAAATTTCTTCTGGGACAAATTTATCTTCACTGGTCAGTTTGGTCAACTGTTTTCTTAGTGTTAGGTTTCCTCCCTTGTTTGGGAATTTTGTAATTTCATTTGTAGGACAAGGATTTTCTATTTGCTTTTTTTTGATACAGCTTCATTTCTTCTCTCTCATCATCCTTCTCTTACAAATGTTTTTTGGCCCATTTTGTACCCTGATCAACCCACCCATAGCAGTTTCATATTGGTGATTTGAGCATTACATTGTGTTGACGTCAGTCATGTCACTGAACCAGTGAGGGATTTGTTTCAATTCCTAGTTTAGTGGCCATGCTGGTTTCTTCCTGCCAACTTCAGTCTGCAGTCTCACAAATGTCAGTCTCAACAGATTTTTTAGGCTTTTTTTTTGTTTTTTTTTTTTTTGATGTAGAGGACTCCTTCTCTATGCCCTGGTTTCAGATATGATGAGGCTGGCTTGGGATTTCCACTGAGTATAGACTAACTTTTATTTCCAAATACCCTGCAGAAGTTGTACTGGCTTCCTCTGTCTAATTCCAGAACTCAGCAGGCCAGGGGACTCGGCATAGTACAATTCATCACTCTGCATTTCTTTTCCTTTTGTGAGCCACAGACATGATAAACTGTTTTTGAGTTCAGCTGTGACTTTACATTTTCTGTCTTCATATTTTATCTAGCATTGCTATATGTTTAGAACAGAGGTGGTGCTTCCAAGGTGGGATCCTACAGAGCTATCCTGATCAGATGTCCTTTGCCTTTTCTTAGGTTTGCTTGATTGATAAGGTAATGTAGTGAAAAAGAATACAGATCGCCATGGTAGATTATTTAACCTCTCAATCTGTTTCCTCATTTTTAAAGTGGATATTAGAATTTCCCAACCTATAGATAGTATTCTGTTATAGATTAAAGTAATGCATTTAAAGTGCGCAGTACTATGATAAGTAAATAGGACTCACTGGATTGACAATAATTATTATTCAAGGGCATACAGTGGACAGCAATTCTAAGAGGATTTTTAAGCACAAGCAGAAATAACATTAAGGCCAAAAACTCCTCCCTTTCCTCTGAGGTCATCTAAGATGTCATGTGATACAAGTATAAAGATCAAGATTAAGGTAGATATCTTAAATTTATATAATTCCATGATCCGTGAACAAATAGAAATTTAGGTCTAAAAAGAAAACACTTTTTCTTTCTTTCTTTCTTTCTTTTTTTTTTAAAGAGAAGAGATCATTAAAAAGGCTTAACTAGGGGGCACTGAGTACAGAAACAGCAGCTTTTCTGTATCTTGAATCATTTGGGAAGAACAATATACTGTAAAAGCAGGGCAAAGATCATTAGTACCACATAAGGAAAATTTCACTGGAGCTTGCCACACTGAGCCCTCTTTCTTCTCAGAACATCTCGGAAAGAGAAATTCCTTAAAAAATATTATCAGTAACTGAGCCTGTTAAGAGCAGGTCATGGTGATCTAATTCTACTATATTCACTTAAATTGACTTGGCAGAAATCTTCAAATTTTCAATAGGGCAAAATCTTTGAAGATTAAAAAAATATTTGATGGAAAGAGCCAGTAGAAAAATAAAATTTATATATTTAAAAAATGCATAAATGTCCACACACATGAAACTGTTTTATTCAGAAATGGTCTCATCTTTTCTACACTGCTATATAGCAGAACTGAAAAAAGGACCAAACAAGGCAACAGTAACTCAGTGGTAGAAGTCTCACCTGCCATGCTGGAGACCTGGGTTTGATTCCCGGTGCCTGCCCATGCCAAAAAACAAAAAAATAAAAAGAACCAAACAAAAAATGCCACTTAGTGACATAACTGCCTTATTCTAAATAATACTAGAAAATAAAGGTCTTCTATAAATTCAGAGTTAAATACATTTTACTGATTCTTTTCAAATTATTAATATTCTTAATCCATGATTATAGAAAGCTACAAAATATCACAATGAAGGTACTAATGAAGTTCAGAGGAAAAAAGCAGAAAATATGGTCAACCTCAATATTCTTCTCCTCTCTCTATATATATTTTGCTAACAAATATTTTAGTTCTGTCAATTATTTGTGAAAATGAGAATTTAGATCTCTGGTCAACCAAGATGGTGGCATAAGGCACTCCAGTGCCCCACTCCCCCCACAGAATCTTTTTATAACTAGCAAAACCTGTCAGAGGCATCTTCCTCAAAACTCCAAAAAAAGGTTGTAGTAACTGGGCAAATTTGGAACCAAGAAAAAGCAATTTAAAAAATGGTAGAAGTTAGCAGTGCCATTGCTGATCCCTCCCCACCCACTTTGTCGAGTGATGTAGATCTGGCCTGTGGTTTGGATGTTAAGCCCCTTGCCCTGTCCAGAGGGAGAAGAGTTACGCCTACACCCATATATGGGTGCCTATATGTTGGTGGCCAATCTATCAGGTGGCAGCCTGAAAGACAGAACCAGGACACTCCTCTCACCCCATCCCATCACAATTTGCCCTGAAGGCAGAAGCATTTTCAGTACAGTTAATGATGCTCAATGAAAGGTAGAACTTGAAAGTGATGAACAGGGATACTTAGCTGAGGAGATTTCCAAGCCAAGGATATAAGGTACATCCTGGTTTCTCCTTGCACTTTACAGTGAAATAAGAATGGAAAGAACTGAGGATTGAACTATTAAGCACAAGGAAAACAGCGATTAATAATTTGGAACATTCTCAGCCTATCCAGAGAGCATGTTCTGAGACTAGGGCCAGAAGAAGCTCTATTATGGAACTCTTTGAGCTTTCAAGTGAGTCTCTGTGCAAGGGTTTAATTGAGAAAACCTCTGCTAAAGAGACTGTGCCTGAACACGGACCCAGTCATGTATCTCAGAGGAAATAAGGACTGAGAATGGAGGAAGGATTTTTGGAAAGTTCAATTGTCTGATTGTTTGGAACCCTAGAATTGTTGCAAAGCCAAGAAGAAGTTTGTTTGTACTGGAGCAATGCCTGAAAGGGACAGAGAAGGGATAACTTGAAGAAAGAATGTCTTCAAATGTAGGGCCATGGAAGCTGAGGTCTGCATCGAAGAGATCTCCTAGGGTCAAGAGAGTGGCTGCACTATGTGTGCACAGGGGGGGCCACCCTGTGCCTGATGGGGCAGGCCATTGCCTGGTGCTTGGAAAGGTGTGGGCTTTAAGCCCTATTATTCAGGGAGAATGTAGGTGCCCCAATGTTTAGAGTTGCTGAGGCTTGTACTCTGCAGATCTTGGCTGTCACCCCAACGCTCAGGGAGGTTGGGGTATATACATGTCCCAGTATTTGTAGAGAGCCCAGTCACTATATCAATGTTCAGAGAGGGTGAAATGTATGTTTCAGCATACACAGAAAGCCTGGCTGCCTACCCAATACTCAGAGAGAGGGAGTATGTGGTACAGCATTCACAGAGAGTCTGACCACATTTCCGATGCTTGGAGAGAATGGGACCTACAGCCCAGTGTTCGGAAGAGCATGGTCTTTGCACAAGTGGTTGGAAGGGGTGCGTGTGCTGTTCCATCAGGCCTGGGGGACAAAGAATCAAGCCACAGAGAGTTCTCAGACTTTAAAATCTAATCAAGTTTGCCCTGCTGGGTTTCAGAATTATTTGGGATTTGTGACCATTGTTTTTCTACCATTGTTTTCCATTCTGGAATGGCAATGTTTACCTTATCCTATCATCTTACTATATTAAATAATTTGTATATGTTAAATTCATAGTCAGGAACTAGAATATAGGTTACCATGGGCCAGGTTAGGGGTAGGGAATGGGGAGTTAATGTTTAATTAATTGGGACGATGGATAAGTCTTGGTAATGGATGGTGGTGTTGGCAGCACAGCATTGTGAATATAATTAATACCACTGAACTGTATATTTGAATGTGGTTAAAAGTAGAAATCTTAGGGTTTAGAAAATCCTTAGGGTTCAGAAAAAAAGTTTTTACAAACCATAGGACTGTGTAACCCAGTGAATCATAACGTAAACTATGGACTAAAGTTAATAGTATATAATTATAATAATATTGCTTTATCAATTGTAACAAAGGTATTACACCAATGTAAAGTGCTAATAATAGGGAACAACGTGTTTTCCAAAAGCAATATGTGAGAACTCAGTACTTTCCACATGATTTTTCTGTAAATCTACTTCTTTAAATTAAAAAAAAAAATCAAGGTTACTAACTGCATTAAAAAATAAATAAATAAGAATTTGAACTTGAGGCTGCAATTAATTTTAGGTACTCCCCATAAGGGAAAAGATTGCTCAGCCAGAAATTTTACCAGACTTAAGGTTTGTAGATATTTATAGAATTTTCAAAATATGAGAAACTGTGGAGAGGAAATAAATTTCTAACACACTTCCCTAAATTACAAAAGTCTTCTACTACCTCTTAATCAAATTTTATTGGAAAAGTTAATGGCAAAATTGGATTAATGCCAAAAGTGACCATAGTTTATTATGCTGCTGGGATTAGTCAGAATGAAGTCATGGTTCTTTGTCTGAATATAACAAATTTTATTAAGAACATTTTGAAGGCCCTGCTGCTATTTCATAGAGACTGGCTGGTTAGTTTCCTTGTATGCTGACATATATCCAGCTTCACTGTCACCCAACTTTGTAAATTAGCTCTGTCATATAAATGAATTTATTATGATAATATTTTTTTCATTTAACTCTTATAGTATAAAAAATAAAAAGGTGATAATATTTAAGTTACAAGTAGTGGTGTCAAATAACTACAAGAAAACTAATCTTGATCACTTATTAGATATAATCTAATAGTGAAGACAAGTGTACAGACGTCTATAAAGTAAGGCAGAAAAAAATAAGTGAATTAAAAGGTGCGAAGAATCACTGAGTATACAGAAGTTAAACCACATACTAGTACAGAACAAGGGTTGAGCTAGGAAGAAATGGAATAGATTCTGGACAGGTCGAAACGGGAAAAAAGTATTCCAAATGGAAGTAACCCCGTGAACAACAGAGCAGATACAGAAATAGATGGAGCCAATTTGACTTAAGAATAGATTTATGTAAGGTAGTAAGAAAGAATGTTGGACAAGCAGGATGAATTAAAATTGTGACAAAATTAAATACCAGACTAAAGAATTGTAATTAACTTGTGAAGCAATGGAGAATCACTATCTGGTAAACACTTAGCTACAAAGTAAAAAAAACAAGAAAATAAGAATGAGTGGAAAGAAATATTACATAAGACATGAAAATTTAGGAAATCTGGTGTCGCAAAGACTAAAAATGAAAAGAATCATTCAGCATTCATAGTGAGACCATGCTAATGTGAAGAGGGAATCAATGTTTGCCATGGGAGAAAGCAAACGAGGTTAGGGAACACTGAGGAAAATTAATGTACAAGTTAAGCAAGTTAATGTACTAACTTAAGAATTAGGAAAATGCTTTCTCAACTGGGTCACAGATCAGTATCATAGCTCTTCTGGGTCCTTGTTTCTCACATAAGGAGAAATAATGTGACGACCTGATTTGAGATATTTAAACCACTTTATTTGGTCATAGGAAAAACACAGAGGCTAACTCAGTGACAGAAGTGTCATTTTCATTTGGCAAAGCTTTTTTTTTTCTTTGTTTTAGGCAAGTTGGAGGATATCCAATCTCTAAGGGAGAGGATTGGGACATAGGAGCCACTGATGTTTTATAAATAAGAAACAACTTCAACATTCAGCTCAGATTTCTGCTATATCCTTGATTTTCCCTCAGAACATTGCTTATGAAGTCATTTCTGTATTTCTAATCATTTACAGAAATTTCTCCTTGGCTAGATTCCTATTATCAGGTCCTAGTCCAAACTATTCTAAACTGTATCAGGCTGCTTTTGTGCATTTTACCAGTATTTTGGATTTGAGTAGTCACTCTGTATCTTAAAAATGAACAGTGACAATAAATTTTAGGGTATCTTTTACAGGACCATTTGGCTGTGTAATTATTATACAGTCAACAGGAGTTGACTACAAGTTGACCAGGTGTCAGGATTATAATTGTTAAACTGCATTTGACGACCGCACCACCTAAGGAGGGAACACAGTCTGTAGCAAACTGATGATCTTATCTCATAGATAGACACTGATCTTTTATAAAAATATAACTTGCCAGACACATTGAACCTGTAGCTGCATGTGGGAAAAGAGCAGGAGTGAGTAGGTTGGAGAACATTCATTTGCATAAGCCTTGACTTCTATGGAACATATTCCACGTAAAGTTAGATGAGGAGGAATTTTGAGTACTGAGATGATCTCGGATTTGCCTGAACATCTTTGGGCCTGTCACAAATAGAGCACTTAAGGTTACAGTTGTCACAGAACTGTCTAAAATCAATTAATGGCTGCAGAGTGCTGACAAAGTCTTCTGGAAGGTTAACTAAACAATATCTGTGCCCACAGAGCAAGATTTCCAACATTAAAAAACAAAAATTTTAAGAAGTGTTTTTCTGACTTCTCTTATGCCATGGAAATGCAATTGTGGTGGCACAGATGATGGGATTATACTATTCCCAACTCCTGCTGCCAACCTCATTTCATTCTTCTCATTTTTGAGTGACTTCAATCATGGTCTTATTGGATTAAATCCTATTTCCTGCTTTCCAAACATTCCTTTATTCCGCTTTGATTTTTGTTCTTGCTTTTATGAGTCTGCCCATATTTGGGCAAACTCCCACAGACACCACCTAGTGTCAGGATACTTCATATGTACAGGTTTTCCAACGGCAAGACCACGTGTTGCCGTGACTGAATGGAATCTCAGTAGAAATGGACAAAAAAGGCAAATGATTAAAATTAAGAAGCCTTTCCAAATAATAAACTTTAACCTCATCAAATAAAAAAATATCTAATTATACCTAGGAAAAGTATTAAATCAAACTGTATATCTGTTTTTAGAATAATCCTATTTGACTTGATAAACAGTTACAGCTCAAGAAAGTTTGACATTTCATATTAAAGGAACTTTTTAGGTTTAAAATCATAAAAGTGTAATAATAGTCCAACTGATACAAAGTTGACAGGTCAGCTCCTTTTCTACCAAGTCTCACTGTATATACTATTTGACTCTACTCTGCCTCCAAAGTTACTTTTATAAAATAAAGAGATGGGCCTTTTATTATGTTTAAAATCACTTAAATTTCTCCCGAGCTCAAAATCTATAATTGAGCCTGGCATAGCCTAATCTATGAACAGAATTTTACATCCCATCTCTTGCCACTTTGTCCTGTTGGGTTCATGCTCGAGTGCCCACACACTTGCAAGCCTCCCCACCTTCCACCATATTATTCTCTCAGCCTGGGGTGCCCTCTCACCTCACTCTGATTGACATAATTTTATCAAGCCTTCAAAAACCCAGGTCACCTACGACATCATCTTGAGAACTTTCTCACTGGAACAAGTTCACCTCATTCTATTACACAGAGTTTCATTCATTCTGTTTCTGTGATAAACTGGGTGCTCTCAGAGGATAGAGACCCTGTTTTCATTTGTAATCCCATAACCTAAGACAGTGCCAGACACATAGTCATGCCGAATACTTGACATAATGTTTAGCTGAACTGAATTTTATTTCATGAGAGCTACAAAAGAAAGAGCTGGAGTTACCATATTATGGAGCAACTAAATAAATGTACGACCCAACAGAGGAAATGAAATATCTTAGTTTTAAAAATAGATAATTACTGTGCACATTTTAAAAATGATACTTTGCAGGAGGAATTCTCCTTTAGCTTATAAATATCAAGCTATATTTCAATGAACACTTGGCAAAATAAAGAAAATCAGGAGCACTGACACTGAACAATTATCAAAACTTAAATTAGAGAGTAAGAGCATTTAACAATCTGTCCCTTAGTTGAGAGACAACTATGATGAAGAGAAAAACATTCACAGACAGGGTCCCACTAATCTCTTGTTCAATTCCAAATGCAATTAAAGCAAACATGATTATCTACTAAGTTATAATTATAACTATACCATATTATCTGCCATACTGGGATTTTAAAGATCTAACTCTTGGCTCTTCTATGGGTGCGCTAGAATCAATATAAAGGTGCTAAAACCAAAGCTCTTACTAAAGTATTTGACACATAACAAATCACTCAGTGTTAACCATTTCTAGGTGGAATAGTAGGAGTAGGAATAAAAGCAGAAATAACTCGTCAAGATCTATCTTCAACATCTCCTACTCTCTCCATCTTTCTCAGGATCAGCTGACTGAACTGTACCCTCAGTGTGTTGTACATTCATTTACTCTAGTACCCACTTTCCTGAATTGCAAGGATTTGTTTACATGTTTCTCATCTGCACTAAACTAACATGCACCTTAGAGACAGAGCCTTGTATAACTTACTTGTGTTACCCCATCACCTCACATAGAGCCTTACACGTAGTGTTCAATACACTTTAGTTGAAAAAAATCAATGAATAAGTAAATTTCTACAAGATCCTTTACTGACGAATGGCAGCTTCAAACCTTTTCAAAGGCAAACGCGCTTTCTTCCAAGTGAGATTATGGAAAGTATTGGAAATCATTCATAGCTAGTGGTAATTGGTCAAGAAAAAGTTGTTAAGCATATTAATTTTTCTCTCATATAGGTATAATAGGTATGCCTATTAAATGTGGTAGGGTAGCAAAATGGGGCAGCCCCTATTGAGGGTAATGTAGTGGACCCACAAGAGGCTAAATATAGGGTTTCCGTATGATTAGGCAATACTGTTACTAGGGATACACTCAGAAAAACTGAAAGCAGGGACACAAATAGGCATTTTCCACACTGATCTTTATGGCAGCATTATGAATAATACCTAATGGATGGAGGTGGCTAAAGGGTACATTGAATGAGAAGCAGAAGGGGGAACTGTGGTGTGTACATATGATGAAATATTGTGTATCCAAAGAAAGGAACAAAGTTGTGAGGCATGTGACAAAGTAAATGAACATTGAAAACATTATGTTGAACAAAATAAGGCAGAAACAAAAGGTCAGATATTGTATGGTCTCTTTTAGAAAACACTTATAATAAAATTAGGGCCTAGATTGTAAGCTCTTACAGAGTCACATTTATTCATGAGCTTTAAGTGTTATTTCTGAAATCTGAGATGCTGTCCTCTGTGTGTATAACCTGGTATGTCCCTGCAATTTTGGATACCTGTGTGAAACCTAAAGTTTGGAGTTCTGCAGCTCTGAAACTCAGCATTACTCCACACAGCAACTGTCAAAGAAGCTGAAAAAGAGATCAGACTTCAATTAGAGTTAAGAACGAAGCTGATGTGTTTGGGATGAAGATAAATCAGAATACAGGGAAAAGGCCAAACTGGTCTGTATTTTAGAACTTCACCTTTGGTGTGAGACCAAAGGAAAAGACATTTATTTGGTCTAAAACTTAAATTTTCTGCAGCATACAATCTAACTTAATCTGTCTGGTAAGTTCATTTAAAGAACCTAAACACATGGAACCTAGAACACGGAATGAAATCTTGTAATTCTGCATAGTTTAATGTAATACCCAGATACATCCCAAGTATGTTGGGCAGATAATTAACAAGTATTGGCAGATAGAGGCGACCACCAGGACAAGAGAGCACACTGCTCCCGGAGCCCTCTCCCTTGCCTCCTGGGTCAAGGGCTGAGACAGAAGATGCAGCACAGCCAGGGGAAGCCCAATGATTGAAAATTTCTTCAAATTCGAGGGGGCTGAAATACCCAGCTCTGACTTCCTGCATCTTTGGAACCACCCAGACCTTGATGGGTTTCTTGCTAATTCCTATGACTCTGAAGTTATTCAAGTATTTCTATGAGTAATACCAAAACAGGAACCGTAAAGAAAAAAACGTTAACCTGTCCCCAATCAAGATGGCAGAGTGAGATACTTCAGGGCTCTGACTCTCACAGAAGCTTTGAACAATCAACAAGAACTAGCAGTAACATCTTTCTCAAAACTGCAATAGCAGGGTGAACACCAGATCAAGAAAAAGGTTACTAAAAAGCAATGGGATCTTAGTGCCCTGGCTGGCCATTCCCCCATCCCTCACTAGCTTGGCAAGGAGTTGGCCCGCATGCCCAGTGCAGGTCCCTGGTCTCAGCCCCAGAGAGAGCAAAGAAGCCCACATCACATACTGGGAGCATCTACGTCTGGCCCAATCTTTCTGGTGGTGGCCTGAGGAACTCACTGTCCCAGAACTTGCCTGGCTATGTGGAAGACAGCTCACCAAGATCTCCTATAGTACACTGTGGGAGAGCAGTCAACTCATGCTGTCTGGGGCATGGGATTGCTGGCTGTAGGACATAGAGTATAGTGCCCCAGATCATGAGGAAATACTTGCTAGGGAAGAAGGGACATGTAAATAGGGGAATTCCCAGGGCCACACATGCATGCCCAAGGTAAAAGGCATGTGCAGAAAGGATCAGTGAGACACCTAAGCTTTGGCTTGGAATTATTCTCTAAACTCACTGTATGGATAAGTCCTGAAGAAGAAAACTTATATAAATCAATCGGTAAAGACTAGGAAAAGTGTTTTCTTTCCTTTTTTTTGTTAGCTCCTGACATTCAAAGAAAGTTCTGTCATAACTGGATGCAAGAAAGGAACTGATGCCTCAAGGTCTAAAATTCCAGTAATTGCACATTAATATATCAAAATCTTCAGGTATCAACAAAAGGCTATAAAACATCCAAAGTAATAGGTAGTGACGGACAGGCAAAGGAAAGATTAAAGCATTAGAAACCATCAATGAGAAGGATCAGACCTGGGGCATACCACACAAAGACTTTTAACAAATGGTCCTAAATATGCTCAAAGAGTTCATGGAAAACATGGACAAAGAACTAAAGAAAATGAGGAAAATGATATATGAACACAAAGAGAGTATTAATAGAGAGATGGAAATTATGAAAAGGAACCAAACAGAGTGAAGACCACAAGAACAGAAATTTTAAAACCTTAGAGGAATTCAGCAGCAGACTGGCACTGCCAGAAAAAAGAATCAAAGAACTTGAAGAAAAAACAATTGAAATCATTCAATCCAAGGGGCAGAAAGAAGAATGAAGAAAAGTGAATGGAGCTTGAGGGACATGTGGGATATCATCTAGCTTCCAGTATATACATTGTGGGAATCCCAGAAGATGAAGAAAGAAAGAAGAACAGAGAATAATCAAAGAAATAATGGCTGAAAACTTCCCAAACTTAACAAAACATATGAATATACACATCTAGGATGCTCAATGAACTTTTCAAACAGGATAAACCCAAATAGAGCTATGCCATGGCATATTATAATCAAAAAAGATAAAGAATTTTGAAAGCTGTCAGAAAGAAGCAATGTGTCACATACAAGGGAGCTTCAATAAGATTAGGTGTCAATTTCTCATCAGAAACCATGGAGGCAAGAAAGAAATGGTGAAGAAGGCCAAAAGTGAACCTGTTTAAAATGCTGAAAGCAAAGGTCAGCAACCTAAAATTCCCTATCTAGCAAAACTTTCTTTAAAAAATGAGTGAGAGATTACAACATTCCCAAATATGCAAAATCCGAGGGAGTTCATCAGCACTGGATTGGCCCTATAACAGGCTCTAAACAAATTTCTGCCAGTTGAAAGGAAAAGGACAATAGGCAATTGATCAAAGCCACAAGAAGAAACAAGCGTTCTGGTAAGGGTAATAGCATGGGGGAAATAGCTAGTACTGTCATATTTTCGGTTTGTAACCCCACTTTTTACTTCCTACAGGATCTAAAAGTCAAATGTATAAAACATAACGATAAGTCAATGGTTTTAGACTCATAATGTATTAACATGTAACTGTGAAAAGAACTACATAAAGTAGTCAGGGGACAGAAGGGTGTAAGAACAGTTTGTGTATACTATTGAAGTCAAGCTGGTATTAAAACAAATGAGATGTTACAGATTTAGGATGTTAAATTTAAGCCCCATGATTACTACAAAGATGATTTAGAGACTACACAAGCTCACAGAGACAGAAATTATAGAACAGGTTGCCAGAGGCAGGGGGTAGGGGGAAAGGGGAGTTAACGCCATAATGGGCATAGGGTTTCTGTTTGAGGACATGGGAAGGTTTTAGTAATGGAGAGTACCCCAATATTGTGAATGAGATTAATTCCATTGAAGGTATGCTTGGGAGTGGTTGAGAAGAGAAAGCTTATGTCTTATATATGTTCACACAATTAAAAAAAAAAGAAAGAGCGAGCAACTAAAGAGATGACAATTAAACACAATACACGGTCCTGAATGGGATCTAGCAAGGGAGAAGAAAGGGCTCAGAGGGACATTATCGGGACATATGAAAAAATTGGAATATAGACTGTAAGCTTTATATCAATTTTAAAATGGTTACATAAGTGAATATCCTTGTTCCTAGGAAACGTGCATGGCAGTATTAAGTGTTCAAGGGGCATGATGCATACAACTTACATTCAAGTGTTCAAAAAATCAATAGATTTAAATAGAATGATACAGCAAATGTGTCAAAGTGTTAAAATTGGTGAATTCTGGGCATCTGGGTGTAGGGATGGGTTATGTTCAGCTCTCAGCAAGTGTTTTATATTATGTTTATAGCTGCTTTGTAAGCTTGAAATTATTTCAAAATAAAAAGTTAAAAAATTGACAGTTGAAAGAAAAAAAATTATTACCAAAGTCCCTTGAGAGACTGGACAAAAATATGGAACTTCCACACCTAAGAAATTCTTGATACTCTCCTAAGCATTAGAGACTCCTAAACTCTCGATCTTGAGGCTTGCTTTTATGAAACTTATTCTATAATGGGGAAGCTAAGCCTACCTATGATTATGTCTAAGAGTCAGCTCTAGAGAACCTCTTTTGTTGTTGAGATGTGGCCTCTCTCTAAGCCCAACTCTATAAGTAACTCATTACCCTCCCCCCATGTGTGACATGACATCCAGGGGTACAAGTTTCCCTGGCAATGGGGGACATGACTCCTAGGGATGATCCTGGCCCGGGCATCATAGGATCAGCAATGTCTTCCTGACAAAAGGGGGAAGAGAAATTTAACAAGGTATAACAAAGAAATATAATAAGGTATTAGTGGCTAAGAGAGTTCAAATAGAGTTGACAGGCTATTCAGAGGCTACTCTTATGCAAGCTTCACCTAGATATTACAAATTGCCACAGCATGCCAAGCCCAACCAACTGCATTCCTGTAAACCCCAAAGAATACCCAGGGCTTTATCTGAGGTTCTAAATAAAAATTTCACTCATTAAGTTTATTTTTCAGAAACTTCAAACCTCCAGATTGTTCCTATGCCAGATAAACCCTGAAACCCAGAGGCCACAGTCTCTCTAAGAATATCAACTATCTGCATCCTCCTACCCCAAAATATCCACACTTCTTTTCAACATGAAGTTAGAATGGCCATTGCCCAAATATTCCTGAAGACTGAGAGAGGGCTCAAATGAAAGGGAGGAGTTGTAACAGAGAAGTTAGGATTTAACAAATGAGTGTGACTAATGAATCGTTATAATGATATTTCTTGTTAGTCTCTAGTGTATTACATCAGTTAAAAGGAAATACCTGAAATTGTGGAACTGTAACCCATACCATACTTTGAAATTTGTTTTATAACTACTAGTTAACTGTACTTTAAATTTTATCAGTTTTTGTATTTCACAATTTAAAAATGTTAAAAAAGATAATGGGTTTACTGTAAAGTTTTCATATACTCTCATTGATTCTTTTTATGAATTGAGAACAGGAAAAAAATAACATTATTATAGTATGTATGAAAAAGGCAAACCAAGTCTGCCTTAACTTAAACTTTTGAAAATGCTTAATTAAAATCAGCTGAGGCAGTATGGAATTGTCACAGTCTTCTAATACATTCAGACAGACAGTAATTCAGAAATGAGTCCCAATTTACAAATAACTGTAGACAACTCTTTCATGGGGAATGTCAGGGAAAATGTATTATGGTTAGAAAATATGTATATAGACACATCAGAGAGATGTCATTAGCAGAATTTAGAGACTTAGTAAATAGGGTAAATGAAATGCATTAAGTCCCTCAGGACTCTTTCTTAGTAATTTCATTGCTCTGATGTGCAAACAGAAAATAATCTAAGGATTAAATGAAAATCAGTATTGGTTGGCAAGGGATAATCACACGTGCTACTGAGTTCTTCCGCAAACATGTTTGATTCAGTTTTGTCCTAATAAATATTCATTGATTCCATGCCCCTTCTAAAGTCCAATAACATCCCTCCTCTCCCAATCATTCTCCCAGAGAAGTCTAATTTGAGATTCCCATGTCTATACCTTCACCTGGCTCTCTGCGCTGACCAAGGTCAGGTCTCCACCCTACTACAAGTACCAGAACCATTCTCCTTAATGATGCCAATGATTCTGACTGGCCAAATCCATTGGATATTTTTCCCAACATTATTTTCCATATAGCACTTTTAATCACAGGGTTTTTCAAATTCCCTATTCCCTGGATTTGTTGATTTTTATACACTTCTCTGACCTCACCTTTTTTGCGTCTTCCTTGCTAACCCTTAAACATCAGATTTCCTAGTATCCTGCCTCCCTCCTGAGAGGAACCCAACTCCATTCATCTTCTCTAAATTTCAGAGTTGTGTATTCATTTATTCATTCCAGGCTCATTGCTAGGTGCCAGGGGTAAAAGGGTGAATATGATATTAACCTGGAAAGGACATATGGTGTAGTTTGAGAAAGAGGAAAATAAATAGGTAAAAATAAAATAAATAACAGGTAAGCACAATCCATGTGATGAATGACCTAAAAAGTTGTAGAAGAGTGCTAGGAGAGCATAACATTAGAGAGTTCATTAGATTTCATACAGGCAAAGGGCATGAATGGTCTCTAAGGTAAGGAAAATCCATGGTCTCTAAGATAAGGAAAATCCTAACAGTGAGACAAGGAATGGCCCATTTAGATGGTGGATATTATGCCTGTGCAAAGCTACTTACTTCCCTGGAGTAAGGGGAAGGTATAGGGATGGGGGGTTGGAATTTAATCATGGATATAAGAGTACTGAGAGAAAGAAAGGGTAAAAGAAGAAAAGGGAGGATGGGGAGGAGATAGAGCAGACAGACAAGGAGACCAAGACAGAAAGAGAGCCTCATGCCTTATTTGCCACAAGCTCTGCTATGCTGTACTGACTATAAGTAAAAAAAGAAAATGATTAGAGTTTAAAGTTTTCTTTTTCCTTGTTGTTGTTATTGTTGAGAAATTAGTGTAAAATCTGTTTGACCTTCGTGAAATCTCTGTGGTATTCAAAAACAGAAACTTTGGAACAATAAAAATACTAAACTTATACTATGGTTTTCTGGATGTGTTCTTAATACATTCCTTCAATTAATTATACGAACAGTTTTTGAGCAATTGTTTAGGTTCAAACAATGTTCTGTTTTAGGAATAGAGCAGTGAACCAAACACACAAGGCTCCTTCCCTCATTGGGATCCACATTCTAGCATGCAAGGGGTACGGACAAGCTCTTCCTTCTCTGGCAAGTGTCTGAAAGACCTTATGCCTGTGGGCTTTAGTTTATGGAAAAAAGAGAAACTCCTGATGCTGGCTCTCCCAGTGCTTTTTCAACAACCACACAGCCTGCTTTTCCACGACAGCATAGCCTGTCCCCATTGTTGTTTCTGTGACATTTCTTCACCCAGATACAATGTAGTCTTGCTCTATCCCCTCTTCAGAATCTGCTCTCGGCTCACTCTGCAATTCCCTTCTCTGATTTGGGAACACAAACAACTATATTAAAGGCCAAAGATACATCTCTCAGGGGCACTTTTGGTTTGCTGTGTTTTAATCCTAGCGTACATCCTCTAGCTCAGTGCCACTCAAAGCATGCTTCGCTGACTTAAGTAAGGAAATAATGAGCACGTATTTAGAAATTGAACAGTGATTTCACATTGCTCTGACACAGAAAAGCAAATCAGTGGACTCAACTCATTGTAAAGGGTAAGGCCCAGTACATGGCTGATGTCCCTAATGGTCTGACACTGAAGGACCACATCGCAACAAGGATTTTAGTTTGTCAACTATAAAGTAAAAGTGTATAAAACTGGGAAAGAAAAAAAAGAGCATTTTTATTTAAAAATTATCATTGGTCGTTCCAATTTTTAATCAAAATCGTCAAATTTTATGGCTTAATTTTACTAATTAGAGAAATAAAATTTGTATCATTTATTTTTAACCATAATTTATAGATGAAAATACAATTTCCTTGGGTTTTGTCAAGAAATTGGTTTCAAGTCTCTTTTTCCTTTCCTGTCAAAATATCTGGGTGGGCTGTGGTAGCTCACCAGGCAGAATTCTTGCCTGCCATGCTGGAGACCCGGCTTTGATTTCCAATGCCTGCCTATGCAGAAGAAAAAAAATATCTGACAGACTGCTTCCCTTTACTATATGGATAATTAAAATAAACAGAAATAGTTTAGATTTACATTATTCCTTGCAAGCAATGCTGTCACCATCCCAACCTAGAGTAGATATTTTACCAAGCAAGAAACTAGCTCATTTCTCACAGTAAAAACTTTAAATACTATTGGTATACATGGTGCTTGTTCAAAGCATATGTAAAGGCACTGGATATGGGAGGCAGTTCTTTTCACTCATAACTTTTGGTTATTTTTTATTGCAGAATGACAAAAATGAGTTTAATTATATTTCTTTATCAACTGTTTATAGACACCTACAATAAATAATATGTACAGTTTTGTGGTTCCTTTATTTTTTTAGGTTAGGTTTGTTTTGATTATATTTATTGAAATGTTGTTTATATCAGTTGGATATAAACTGACTCTATTCATAAAAAACTCACTTTGTATTTCAAATGGCTTCTGTTTTTTTTTTTTTTTTTAAGGGGGGCGAAGGGCATGGTCTGGAAATCGAACCCAGGTCTCCCGCATGGAAGGCGAGCATTCTACCACTGCACCCTCAAATGGCTTCTTAATTTCATTTTTTTCAGGGATTGATCTTTGTTCAATTCGACAAAGTAACAGTCCGATGAATTTATAATTTAAAACAAGACACTGCTCCTTCACTGTAAATATTTTTACTAGTACTGCTCCAGCTGATAGAACTAGTTCTTATGGGACCAGGCATCTTAAGACAATTTTTTCTAATATCCTAATATATTTGCCCATGAATTAATTTAACTGCAGATTTTTCTACCATTATGCAGACTTAAGGCTTGGGTTAGGATTAGAAATACTTCCATTGACATATTGATTATGAAACTAAATTTTAAGTGGGAAGAATGATATTACTATAAGTCCTATCTCAGACTTAATAATAATGGAAAAGGCTTTCCAAGTACTGGGGACTTGGAATTTGAAGAAACACATGGATAGGAGTACAGCCGAGCACTAGGGGGTTCCAAACAAGCTCCTAGGTTCTTTGTGTCAAACCACTCCCATAAACTAGTAAGCAAGTCCTTGATAGTAAGTGTTGTTTGGATGGAGATTCATATTTTATTTCTCCAGTGACATACAGAAAGTTGTACACGAATTAAAGACCTGCTTGCACACCAAAGTCAGGATCCTCAGGTGGTCTAGAGGAAGAACTTCCTTCTGGCTCACAGATTAGTGTCCACTTCTTGGTCTAGGTTTTGGAATTCTGCCACCCTTAGGCTCATCAACTTTGTCTTCAATATTATTAAGTGTCAGCTCTTCACAGTAACTGTGATTTATTTGAACCATTGGTACATTTACAAAGACCCTAAGCATTCCACCTCTATAAGAGCAAAAAGTTTGTCAGGTGCAGTCTCCTAAGCATTTATCCCAAGTTTTTCTTTGGAATGGGCTTCATTCAGTATACTGTTGCAATCTGGAAGTGTGTAAGATGCAGTAGTACAGACCTGAATGTGAAACTTTCTAACTGCCTTCAATTATACTCACACACAAAAAGTTGCTATCTCCTATACTCTCATTGTAGATATTTGTAAACCTTCTGCAACTTTGATGAAAAGAGTTGGACAACTATTCATCCTGTCTCTAGGCTAAATGCAGGTTTAGAAGTTGCTTTATGACCTTGCAGAGACCTTTTTATAATTGCCTCTATTCTCCTACAGTTCGCTGATGTGAAATCAAATGGAGCGTCTAAATTATTCTCAGATGTACCTCTGGGCACCAATCAGGCTCCTCCAGTTCAATTTTGCACAATTCTTTTAGGCGAGTGCCTTATGTATGTCTTCCCTTCCAGGTGAAAGGGTCCACTACCCAGGCCCTAAGTGCCCTGGAGATGCCTTGATATTAGTTTTGTTCTCTTAAGTTCCTCTGCAGGAAAATCTATGAAACCCGCCTTTAGATACAAGTCTTTAGCTCAACTGCTGTATGCATTAGGTAAATGATGAGGACAGTACGTACCTCCTCTCAGTTAACACAACATGCTGAGGAATATCATTAGCTCAAATGGACAGATAAGGAGACCAAGGCTCCAAATCATGCAGCAAGTCAGAGGATGAGTGGGGACTTGAATCCACATCTGACTGCCTCCACGTCCTGGTTTACTGAAGCAGCAGGCTGTTCCTGATCATTACCTTCCATTTCCTCTCATTCAAAGCTCTGCAGAAATTCCATGTTTATCCCAAACCAACTGACAACTTTTTCTTATGACCTAATGCCATTTGGTCTAGTAAGCATATTTTTGTTTTTTGATTTTCTCATTTGACTTATAAGAAATGCAATGAATGTCTTATTAGGTCTATTGAAAATGTTTCTCCTGAGGAGTAGCAAAGGATTTGCTTATCTATTATCTCCTAGAGTGCTCCGTGAATGAGCTGAATCTTACTTCTGAGTTCACTGATATCTCAAGTATTAAACTTTACACAAACTGAAAGACACCCAAGAAGCTTTTAAATTGTGTACAAACTGTGTAGAGAATTGTATGAAGTATGCTGTGAAGGAAAAGTACTATATGCTTTCAATTTTGCAAGACTGAAATATTTTCATATTTGAATAATCAAAAATATGCTATTCAACATTATTCTATGAAAATATTATATATTTGATAATATTACAATAATAAATACATGTAATAGTCATCATGTATTATAATGTATATTGTATATTTAGAAACTTTACTTTGGACTTTGATGTAAAGAACATGGCTGATAATGTGCTCTGATGGAATTTATAATTGAGGCAGACCAATGCCCCTTTGCTGACAATGTGTCATACTGCATGAATTGCATTCATTATGAAGGTAAACATTAGTGAGTTTGGTTTATAGTTAGACTCCAATGGTGCCTTCTTTTATTGTTTTTTATTATCTTTTTATTTTTTTTTACATAGGCAGGCACCGGGAAACGAATCCGGGCATGGCAGGCGAGAACTCTGCCACTGAGCCACTGTTGCACCACCCACCTTCTTTTATTTTTTAAGTAACATAAGACTTCAGGGACTTCAAAAGCTTCAGCTCTTTTTGTCCTTTTATTATACTCTGGTCTTTGTTCTATAGCTATGAAACTGTCCCTTTTCTGAGACAACACAACAAAAACAGAACATTTCATTGTCCTTTAAAACACTTTTAAAAGCCCATTTCTTCAGGGACGATTTTGTGCTGCCCATAACTCTTTTATTATGTGTGATTAAAATTGTACTAAATCATTTTCCCAAGCCATGAACAGTAATATCTGGATCATTCACTGCTTCACTGCATAAAGCATATATTTTGAGGAAGGAAAGATCTGATTTTGAGTCTTGGCTCCAACGTTGCTGGTTGCCTGCATTTAAGCAATTTATATAACTTCTCTATGTGGTGCTATGTTCTGAGAAGTCTCATCTATTGTTTTGGTTTAGCTATTCCCTAGAAATTAGTGACTCTAGCCTACCAGATAGAGACTCTTGGATGTCAATCTAATATCTCAAATCTGATTGAATTCAATATCTTGCCACTCCCTGCCACCCCCAATTCTGAACAAACTTCTCTTGTCACTATCTCAGATAATGATCCAGGCACTCAATCCAATTTGTCTCTCTCTCAACACATTGTTTTTTCAATAGAAAAGACCATTCTTTCTCCTACTTACCAAATATTTCTAAAATCTCTGCCTACCCTCCATCTATATTTCTATTGGCTAAGCTTCTTAATACCATTCGCATGGACGATTTTAATAGTGTCCCAACCAGTCTCTCTGATCCGAGTCTTGCTGTAATCCCAAATTTACCGTCAATGATAACAGGAGGGTATCCTGGGTGGTGCGACAGTGGCTCAGTGGCAGAATTCTCACCTGCCATGCCGGAAAACTGGGTTTAATTCCCAGTACCTGCCCATGTTAAAAAAATTTTAAAAGGGGAAAAAAAAGCGAATTCTCCCTGTGAGAGCTCACTAGGAAACCACCTCTTTTACAGGCTTAAGCCAAAGCCTCTCAGCTGGCATCCGAGTCATCTGTGACCTGCTCCTGCCTACTTCTCCAAACCTCACCTGTTACAGTTTTGCAGTATATTTGCTCATTTTATTCTCTTCTGTAGAAATAGCTTCTTCCCTGCATCCCTGTTGGCTATGAAGCATCTGTTCTCCAAGCATCTGAGCTTCCTCCAAAATGTTTCCCCTTTTAAAGGACTCCAGTAAAATAATCAAGACCCACCTTGAATGGGTGGAGTCACATCTTCATCTAGTCAAAAGGTCACACCCACAATTGAGTGTGTCACATCTCCGTGGAAACAATCCAAAGTTTCCATGCTAAACAATAGGTCTGCCCCCACAAGATTAGATTAGGAAAGAAAACATGGTTTTTCTGGAGTACGTAACAATTTCAAACCAGCATACACTGTTTCCCATTCCTTGTTTGAATACAAAAATAGTACATTCAAGTGTGAAATGAATATTTTGTTGATGAGAAGCAGTGGAAACAACCTTGAATCCAAACAGAGTTGGCCTTAATACAACTGAGGAGAGAGAAAGAGGATGAGAATAAATTAGAATATGAATAATGCTTTGTCCTTAATTTTTTTACTATTTAGATATGCAACTTTTAGAATTAATAATTTATTTTAAAATTAACTAGAAAAATTCCAGATGCTTTTTTTCTCCTCTAGGGCAGTTTTTGTTTTTCATTTCTGTCTTTCAGCTGAATTTCATTTTTTTATTAACCAAAGATGCATCCACATTCCTTTTTTTTTTCCATAAGATTCCGTGTAAACCAAATGTTTTTATTCGATTCCTTTGTGTTTGCAGATTGGAGACACAGAGTTGCCAGAGTGGTAAATTTTGTTCGATGTGAAAAGTGTTTCTTCAACAGCAGGAGAAAACTAAGTCTACAAAGAATTTGAATTAGTTTACATGCTTACTAATTTTATGTATTTCTTTCCTTTATATGAAATACATAAAGTTTCTAACACTAACAAGATACAATTTATACTTACATGACAAATTCTCCTACAAAATAGCATTAAAGAAACTGCTGGATATTTATTTATTCAGCAAATACTGGGTGCTTAACCATGTACCAGGGCCTGTGCCATATGCTGGGAATGTAGCAATAAGCAAGATTGCTGGCCTCAAAGAATATGTTGTCTATGGGGAATAATAAATATTAAGCAAAATTTTCACTGATAATTAATAGCGATTTGTGAAACCAGTTGTGGTGGGACAGCGTACGGTGCAATGTGTCTGTGAAGGGGATCAAACTTAGTTGGGGTGGGAATGGGGCTATGGTTTAAGGTGTCAGGAATGAATTGTTTGGAGGAGAAACCTTCAAGCTGCCATTTGAAAGAGGAGTTGGCATTACAAAGGGAGATAAAGGTTCGGGGAAGGATAAGGGTGGTTTCTAGCAAAGGGGAGGGCATTTGTGAAAATCCTGAAAAGGAAAGGAGAAATTGAAAGGGTAGAGGAAGAAAAGGCATGAAACAAGTCTTTAAAGGGAATCAACACCATTCAGTCCTTCTCAGATTCTTTCAACCCAGCCTTCACCAGGGACACTCTTCAGCTCCATTATCGTTTACTGAAATAGTATAGTATATTTAGGATCCATCTCAAATTTATCTTCCTGCAGGAAGCCTTCAGTTATAGCCTCAGCTGGAATTAATCACTCTCTTCTCTAATTCACTCTCTTCTCTAAAGCTTAAAAACCTTTAGGATTTCTTGTGTTTCCTTTTGACTTGGGTGTTACTTACCCTGCGTGCTGTCCTAGTTCCCCACTTTCCTTGAACGTTGCACCATAAAAATTGTAAGTACCATAAAAATTGTAAAATTAAACTGGAAATCAGATTAACTTATATCTGTCATCCTTTTTGTGTGTTATCTACATATTGAATCTATTCCAGCATCCAGCCTACTTCATTTTCTATCTGACACATTCCAGGCCCTCTAAAGAGTACAGATGCTGACTCTGCTGGAAATCTCTCTCAAGAACATTCATCAGCACAGCCAAGATTTATAAATTTTACATGAGACAAGTTGAATTTGAAATCATAGGAACACCTTTGAGAGCTCCTCTTTATATGAAAAATCCTATAATTCTATTAAACCTCATCATCATTGCTTTACTGAAAACGTGATATAGCTACATACACATTAATGCATCGACTCTTAGTTAATTACCTATAGTGTATTTATTCTTAACTGAATTTAGAGTGATTCATATCCTGGATAGCATGTAATTGTATCTGACATTTCATTTACTTTTATCTTAAGGGAATTTTTAGAATCAAGCAAACAAGTAGGTTTCATTCAATAAGAACAACAAAAGGGTTTGGAACTACCTAACAATGAGTTTTCATATTTTTATGATAAGTACTTCAATTTGATCATATTTATCAAAGACCAGTCAGTATTCTGCCTGGGTAGTAGAAGATAAAATAATCTTCAAAGAAAAACCTTTGAAGATTATCTGTAACTCCAAACTAAGAAAAGCTATTATTTTCACCAAAGCAAAAGGAAGATTAAGGTACTTTGTGCCCAGAATTTCCTTTTGAATAAATAAGGGCTGAAAGTGTCAGAAGAGGGAATAAGCATACCCTTAAGAATTGGTTAAGGAAATATACTCTGTGAGAAAAAATTTGTCTCTGCTTATAGAGGCAAGATTGATTTTTATTTTTAACTCTGCTGGCTCTTCTAGCTGATCACAAGGACAATCAGTCTTGAAAATATATTCAGGCTTTCTAGTGAAGCTTGCTCCATGATTTTTTTTTCCTTATTGCTTTTATTCAGTTCCTTTTTGCTGACATTTCAGAATTCTTTTGTTTTGTGGGTGTATAATGGAAGGGGAGTGAATGATTATACATTATCCTTTCAAAGCGCTGCCTCTGTAACAGTCAGGAAATTGAGCTTGAACCCAGAACTTTTGATAGAAAAGAAATGATTCTGACTTAGGATAAATTAATATGGATTTATTGAAATTCATGATTTGTGTGATGAATAGAATTATGTTTGTGAAATTAGTTGCCTAGTTCCAGCGACCACCCAACTTCAACCAAGGGCAAGTTTGTTCCTATATAGGTGCAAGTTCGTGAAATTTTGCCAGTCATTTAGGAAGAAAATCACATATATCTGTGCTTCGTTTTTGGTCATTTCAGCCTGAATGACCCCAGTTTTAGTTGTTTCGGCCAATTCCTTCCTATCCTTTCCTGCAACACTTCAAAAGCCCCCTCCTCCGTGGCGGGAGCCATCCTCTGAGCAAGTTAGTCTATTTCCTTATACCCTGTTCATAGTTCTGTTATACTATTTATCACATTATGCTTTAGAGTCTTTGTTTTGATTTCTCTTTCCCCTCATTTTCCCCTTATTACTTTGTCTCTTTCTTTTTTTATTACCCATTGCCGACTAAGTGTCTATTAATAGATGATTAATAAATCTCTGTATGTACGAAAGTCAGGGCAACCAAACCAGGACACAGAATATGAACAGTGGTGGGTACCTGACTTGGGCACAGTATCTGAACAAAGACCAGCAGACGCCAGCCATGTGCCCTTCCATGTGACAGACATTGGCCTTCCTTGAGTCACAGTATCTTTCTCTGGATGTCTTAGTTTGGACATTTTTATGGCCTAGAACTGTAAACCTGTGACTTAATAAATTCCTTTTTAAAAAGCCGTTCCATTTCTGGTGTATTGCATCCTGGCAGAATTTAACAAACTAAAACACAGCGCTCAGCCAGTGGGAGCCACTGGGGGAAGAAGGTATGGATGAGCGACACGTGTTGTGGTAAGAGCCAGAACGTCAGAGCTGAGGTTCCTGCATCTTCTCACTCAATTTTACAGCTGCACTTAGACCATGAAATGGCAATGAGTCCATGCCATCCTCTGTATCCACCCCACATTAGGAGCATATACTCTGACAGATTTTTGTTTCCACAGAGGTACAGAGAAGTGGTTTATTTTAGGGGCATGCTATCATGGAAATGGCCCAAATCACATTCTTCTGGCCATACATTTCTCAGTTGAAAAACCTGGATCAAAATACACAACTCTGAGATTGGTATTTGTGTGGCATTTATTGCTAACATACATAAAATCTTCACCTTTCTTTCACTTGTTATAGAAACTGTATGTGGCCTTAAAAATATAAATCTTTAAAAATAAAAACAAAACAAACAAAAAATATGCCATTCTTTATCCACAAAGGCATGCCTTAAGAGAACATTTGCTTAGAAGTTTTTTGTTTTTTTCTTGTAAAGACAATGGATTTACATTTAGATACTCCAAACCACATGCCTTAAAAAAAAATTCACTACAGAGATGTCACTTTCATAAACATAATAAATGATCTCAAGTTAACTATTACACAACTTGTTCCCTTTTTATTTTTCTGTTTTATATTTACTGTTGGCTTCATACTGATAATATTTTAAAAAATAATAATCAAGGCCTTTCAAACTGAAAGGAGAACTTCTTTAATACAAGGAACATTTACATTTGTCTCAAGGGCTGCCATGCAGTGGTGCTTTCTGCCAATAAAAAGGCTGCATTAAAAGGAAAGGCTTCGGTAATGATAAATCACCTTTAAGTAGGGCAGGAAAAAATAAGGCTGATAGGGATAATGGCTCATGGCCAGAGGGAATAAAAAAGAAAGCCAAAGGTAGAAAAGGGAGATAAAATGGGTGAGTATGATAAAGGGAGGGGGAAAAATGCCTCCCCCTGAGATTTCTTTGTTAGAATTTCTGAGTCAAAGACTTTCATACTGTTACTCCTTCATAAGCAAAAAAAAAAAAAAAAAAGAATTTATCCAACTTGGCCCAGGCAGGTACTAAAATATTTTTGCTAGCTCACCTTGTACATTGGGGCAAAAGTAAACCAGGTGTGCTTGGTCAACCAGTGTAAGGACCACAATGCATGTGACAAAGGCTGCCCAGCCAGTGGTCTCTGCTTGCTTAACTACACCCTTGTGAAAACGTCAACAATTTTGAATGCTATTTGCAATAGATACATAAGATACAAATAAACAGCAATAACCAACAAAAACTTTCCAGTGGCTTCTTCAAAGTACCTAAACAAAATCCAACCCCCTTACAATAGCCTACAGTACTACCTCATCAAGTCTCTGTAGAGCTCTCTCAACACATATCATCCCTCTCAAGGTGCTGGAATCCCACTGGCCTTCTCCATCTTCCTCAAACACGACATGCTTGTTCCTATGACGTGTGTACATCTGGATCTTCCCCCCAGATCTTGAAGAGGCTGTATCCTTGCAATTCAGGCTTCTGCTCAAATATCACCTAATGGTAAACTACGATTCCTAACCACCCACTCATACATAACTACCAAGCCTCTAGGAAACCACCTTGTTTCACGTTTTCTTCATCATATTTTTAATTTTCTGAAATATCTTGTTTGTAGATTGTTTACTTATTCATTTTTTGTCTTTCCCATTCTCACTGGAATGGAAACCATGAACACTGACTAAATAGCTGATGGTACAAAATCAGAGGAATTGGGGACACTCAATATTATCTGACACCAAAACTTGGCAAAATTTGTTTTCAATGCATAAAGTTCACTTCATTTTGAGATAGCCTAATATAGTACAAAAATTACAGACTTTAAAGAGGAAAAATTTAACTTAAATCCTGGTTTCTTTAGCACTTGTTATCTGTGTAAACTTGAGTAAGTTCCCTGAAAATGGAACTGAGAATGTGGAATTTACTGGGTTATTAAATACTCAGCATACTCAGCTAGCCTTGTACCTGACTATTAACGTGTTCTTAAAATCAGTTGATGTGATGGCTAGCATTATCTTTAAGTAGAAAATGGTTTCCACCTATTCTTTTCTGGTTCTGGAGAAATCTCCAGAACTGGAGTGGAATCTATTATTTTTACTTGCTTCACATTCTCCTCTCTTGCTTTTTGGGTAGTCCATTGGTTTTCTATAGTGCAGGTCCCACCCAAGAATGAGCATAGGGCCTGGTTCTGGCTAATGAGTGCCTTCCTGGTCTCTACTAGAACTCTCAGGGGAGAGGGGCACCTTTTCTGTACCAGTTACAAAATTCACGGAATATAACACATATAGTGTGATATTAGATCTGCAGTGACCATCTTTGTCTAAGTGAAAAATAAGCCTACCAGAAATGAAACCCAAACAGAGAAATGGAGAGCCAAGAGAGGGAGAAAAAAAGGGTATCCTGAGGCCTTCTATCTTAGATCTAGCTGTGCCCGGAACAGCCACACTCCTGGCTATCCCTGCTGTATGAGCCGGGACGTTATTTTGCTTATGCCAGTTTAAAGTCTAGTTTCTGCAATTTGTAATCTAAAGAATGCTTTCTAATAAAATAATTTAATTGTTTGTTGTCAGGCTAAGAAGAAAAAGGTCCTTTGAGAAGCTTGATTGGCAAATAAACAAATGAACCTCCACAATGAAATGGTTTTCAGGGAAGGTGTTCAAAAGGGATTAGGACTGTGAGGAAAGAGGGACACACTGGGGCTACGTTTTAAAGCTGGCAGTAAAATCCTCTGTAAGGAAATGCTGATCATTGGCTTGTGGCTCAGCCAGACCACAAGAACAGACAGTCCAAGGACAATTAGGAGAATTTGTAGTTACAGAGGAACAGGAGAAATGAAGGGACTCGTTATCATCCTTATTCAAGCAACAGGCAGGAAGAGAAGGCATTCTTCAAGATAAAAAGGGAGGTAATTGTCTTCCAGTGCAAAGGAAATCTATCTGTAACACATGGGATAGAGAGCAGATAACTACTGACAAGGGAAGCTAATTTGTACAGAGGAATTCGTACTTCGAAAAATGCTTTCTCTAGACAAGATACATTAAAATGTTTTCTTATGAGATGATAGCATGCAATTAATACATGTGCTATTTTTCTTAACAAAGAATTGTTACTAAACATCTTGTCAAGTATCTGATATATATGAGTACATATTATATTTCTGTTTTAAAAAATAGCCTGCGGGGGTATGGCTGCTATGTCGCATCCCCACCTCTCTCTGCTAGTTATGCCAAAATAATTTAACACAACAAAACATAAATTATGGAGGGCTTCCTGTGCAAAACCCTCTGATAAACACAGTGGGGGATGCCAAGATAAACTTGTCCATCATTTCAAAGAACTTTCAATGGACTAAAGATGACTAGAACTACATATACACCATCACTGAGAAAATGGGATTCTATATTAGCCAAAAAGAAAATAAAATGATGGAATAGAAGAGTGATCTGATATTCACCTAAGCCTAGGGACAAGAATCATGGGAACATGATGATGAGATGACAATCGCGTACGTAAGAATCACCTGGAGGACTTGTTGGAATGCAGATTGCCAGGCCCAGCCCAGGAGGCTTCAGCAAGTTCCCAACTGATGCCGAGTCTGCTGGTCTAGCACCGGTACAATGAGTACCACTAACTGATGCCGAGTCTGCTGGTCTAGCACCGGTACAATGAGTACCACTAACTGATGCCGAGTCTGCTGGTCTAGCACCGGTACAATGAGTACCACTAACTGATGCCGAGTCTGCTGGTCTAGCACCGGTACAATGAGTACCACTAATCAGAGGAATCGGTTTGCAACTCTGGCTGCCTGCTAGAAAGTCTTAGGATACTACTGAAAAATTGAAATATCACTCCAGACCAATTTAAAGAAAGGATATTATGAAAGAAACTATACTAGAAATGGCTATTGAATCATTTGAACAGACTGTTAGATAAAGAGAAAGCAGACGCTAAGTGAAGGATGAAAAGTCATAGAAGAGAGAAAGTCCAGTGTATGAACAAAACTGAGAAGCACGGGTATAGGAAAGTAGTCTTGGGTTAAGTAAGATCTCGACTGCCAAGCTAAGGCATTTACGGGCAATCACTGATTTTCTTTGAGTAAGAGAGTGACCTGGTAAGATCTGTGGAAATGATTATTCTGGAAGAAACTCCTGAATAGGTTAAAATGCCATTGGTGCTTAGAGACAAAGAAATTAAGTCAGGATGCTACAGCAAGGGTCCAGATATATTTTCTCAAACTGGAGTCTAGGGCTGTACTCTCAGGGTCTGCATATTTTAAGAATGCTTTAATTTTGTGTATTTATATGTTTTTTAAATTTAAAAAATACTTTCTCAGTTTGAAAAGCAAAGCTCTTTCATGATGACCGTTGTCACTGGAAGATTTTCAGAAGGTTGGACTTCAGTGTCTAAAATCAGTGTTTCTCATACTACGGACATACATTTTAAGAATTCAAGATTAACTTTTTTTTCACATGTAAAAGGAGTTAGTGCATCATTACAACTTTGAGAAACAGTGATCTTGATAAGGGCATGCAGTGGAGACAATCTAAAAGCTATTCTGAGTCAGAATCACGAGGATCTCCAGTTACTTTCAGGAGGAAGAGAAGACGAGTAACCAAAAAGATCTGGGGCTTTGAGGCTGAGCTCTTCAAAAGAGATGACACAGTTATGGAACCAAGTAGGGAACCTGGGAGAAGGGATGAGTTTGGGTGAAGCAAGGCAGAGGGAGACAAAGTGTTTATACTGGATGCTTTGGTTGTAACAACTAGACTCGACACATCTACTACATGTCAAGCATTTTGGGAATTAATTTATCATCATGGTTTAGCCATATTGTTGAGAAAAACAGAAAATATCACAATAATGCTTTTGAGTTACTAAGGTTCCAGGCAGAATGATAACATCGTTCTTTCAATAACAAAAACTTTAATCTGTTAAGTAATTTTAAAAAATGATCTCTCAACAGAGTAATTTACATGACAAAAGAAGGCATACATACTATTAATTTTCTGAAAATTAAACCATTGAATTATATCTCCTCTCTACTTATTCTGGTTAATTTTCCCCATTTATCATTGTACAAGAAACACCATTTTAAAGGGAAAAACAGTAAAATGCAAACATTAACTTCTGTATTTGAAGTCAGTGTTCTCCAACACCAAGCACATGCCCTGTCATGTCCTGTTTGTCAAACCTTCCAGGTTGAACCATTCCTCTCCCCTCTTTGGGAGGAGACAATACAGAATGATACAGAAAGGGAGCTGTTTTGCCCTAATCCACTGAACCTCTCAGGGAGACCACTACGAATATTCCTATGCTCTTTTTTTTCCTGGAAGTGGTCAACTAAATGTTTAACCTCTTTTCTTTCAAATTCCTTTACATTTTTCAGAAACTAAAATATAAGCATGAAAATTTTTGTAATTGATTTTCCTTAATTTTTCTTCATTTGAAAAAGAATATCCATTAGTATATTAAAAAATTTAAGTCTTAAATTAGAGGACTTGATAGCAAAAGAAATATCATTTATAATATAAAATAATGAGTAATGTCAAAAATTTTAATTTGACTCTGTCAAAATATGGAAACATTTATAAAAAAAAAAAGAAACAGATGATTACATACCTGAGCTTTTGGTTGTACTGTTTGACCTTTTCCAATGAGGCTGCATTTATTTGGGCTTGAAATTCTTCCACTGAAACACTGTCTCTATAATAATATCCTTCCATGCTCTCCAGTGCTGCATAAACAAGTAACTGTACTTTACACATGATTTTATAACTCAATTTCTATACATTTAGTGTCATGTTATTATTAGTACGTGTATTGAACAGCACCAAGTATGAATGCATATGCAAGAAACTATCTTTAGCCTCCAAACTAAAGGAAACCATTCTTCTGCTCTCAAATGTCAAACATATCATAAGGAAGAAAAGGAAATTTCTAGTTTACACCATCTCCCATTTAAAAAATATTTGTATATAGTCTCTGTGAAGCTAAACTCCAACTTTACTTATAATACATATATAAATGTATACACAGACACACACATGCATAATACATATTACACATATACATACATATTCAGCATATATGTATGAGAGGAAGAACTGTGTATTAACATACATCAAAGTAAAAAAAATGGAAATTATCACTCCATATATATTCATATTCTCTTGTAGCCTCAATTAAATTAAATATTAGTTTAATAAGAATTATAAAGTGAAATCTTAGAAACCATCACTATACAAAGGATCAATTTAGTTAAAAATAATAAACATAATCACATATATAATCTCTTGCTAATTTCAAATGCCTTTTAATTACTATAGATTCCCTTCTTTACTATGATTAAGTGGTCCTTTTTTCTTTAAATTTAATAAGGTAGAATTTTTAAACATTTTTTATTGTAAAATATAACATATATACAAAGCAAAGAAAGAAAAAAGGAAGAATTTTCAAAATACACTTTCACAATGTAGTTACAGAACAGATCCCAGAATTTGTCAGGAGCTACCATGCCACCACCTCAGATTTTTCCCTTCTAGCTGCTCCAAAACACTGGAGGTGAGAAGAAATATTAATAAAGTGGCCCAGCAGTCATATTTGTTTGTTAAAACCTATTTTCTCTGTTATATCTCCTCCTTCTCCTTTGATCCTTCTCCCAATCTATAGGGATCTTTGGGCAATGCCCATTCTGACTTTTTCATGTTGAGGAGAGGGTCGACACTAAAGGATAGGGGGGATGTAATTTATACTCTTGGAGAGGCTGGTCCTTCTGAGTTTTAGGATTTATCTGACCTAGGAACCCTCCAGGAATTATATACGTTCCAGGAAAGCAAACCTAGTGCATGAAAGCTAAGGTGGTATTTTTAAAATTTTGGAGAGGAAATGAAACAGCCTATAAAGGGTCTTTCCTAGGAGAAGTTGTCAAAATAGAAATGGCAATGGGTCCAATAAGGAAAAGTAAATTATTTTCCCTTGAACCGTATTACCACTTAAAAGCTTCCATTTTTAACAAGCTATTTAAAAATTTATAAAATTTAATCTTTTGAAACTGCTGAATGCAAGAGTTTCTAAACAAAATAATGTGGTTTCTCCAAATTGACAGAAATTCAATTCCATTCAAAATCATTTTTCTGGGTAAAACAGGAAAGTTACTTCTAATTTTAGCTGTTCTATATTTCCTAAACTACTCAGAGTTCTAGAGCACTAAGGAAAACAACAAAGCCACTCTAGAATATTTCTAACTTTGGAAGTTTTAAAACTGATTTTGGTTTGTAAATAAGAAAAGCAATGTGAAAAATTAGAAAGAAAGTATAGTACACTTATATCAGTACAGGAAATCAAACTTGTGGGCTTATGACAGGGGATGATTGTTGTTTATTTTTTTATGACTTCTGATATTTGCAAATGGTTCAGCAAACTTCTGGACCTAGGTACATAAGAAATAAAAGGAGGGTGCCCTGTTAAATAAGCTTCAACACACGTAACTTTAAATTCACTTCCATTAATAAGACTTTATGAAAAGCAAATACCCCAAAAGGATTAAGTCTATGAACAGTTACACTTCAGTGTGAATTACTCTTCATAGTTGTAATGTTAATGATTTTTGTCCGGAGTAAAACTCCAGGTTCTGCGTCTTCGCTATGCAGCCTTGCGCAGGCTAATTAATATCGGAGACCCTCAGATCCCTCATTTGTGAAGTAGAAATAATAAAAATGCCTAATAATTAGAGTTATTATAAAATAAATATATTAAATAATAGTATTCAAGGAGTCCATGACTAGTTTTATCATTTACTGGATGAGCTTTTACGTACTAGGCAACATGCCAAGTGTTGTATGGTCAATATGTAATTCAACTTCCATGACATACAAATCATGCATGTGTGTGTATACCAACAGTGGGCACTTTGGGAACTCAGACGAAGGTCCAAGCAAGGAAAATTTAATTTGTGACTTTAGACCAGAGTGACCAGGAGGAGACCCCTAAGAAGCAGAAACAGAGAAACTGGGAAAGGGTAGGGGAAGAAAGAACTGGGATCCAAGTTTTGGAAAGGTCTTGATGGTACAGCTTTGGCAAGAATGGCCAGCCCTGCTGCTCTAAAAGCTTGTTATAATGTGTAGAACAATTATATTAAGTGTAGTATTATGCAATTTTAAGTGAATACTTTACGCTGCCATTTTCATTATATTTCTTGACATTATTTCCAAAGTATGAAGCCATTTAAAATTTACAATTATGTAAAATATTTTTTAAATAGGAAAAGAGTCTAAGAATATTGCCAAGAGTCATAGCCAGAATTTTGTGACACATGTATATAACTGAGGGAAGATATAAAAATATTTAAGTTCTATTTTTAAAAATAAAACTTGTATGACAAAGAAGGGGGCAGAGGAGATCAACATTCCCTTTTTTAGCTAAACAGCTTGTTTGTTTATTGCTATAAAAAAGAAATAGATTGACCTTCAACATAAGTAAATTATGATACAATACTGAATAACAGTTTAACTTTTGAAACACAGTAAATGCTACCAGGTACAGACAAATTAGTTCCTTCTTCTTTTTTCATCTTTCTGTCAAGGTCTCTATTAATTTATTCTACAGAATAAGTTTCCATTCTCAGCAAAAGTAGGTTAAATATATAATACTGACTTGGTAACTTAAACCCCTGACCTCTCCTTAGCATTTTCTTGTCTCATTTCCTTAGTTCTTAATCATATAATAATATTTTTCTTGGTAATAGTAATGATATTTTTGGTTGAATAAATATTTAATTTACTTAACAGCATTTAATTAAATCACAACTTGAGCTTGTTTGTTCTACTACTACTAACATTTCTCACTTAGCGGAAGCAAAATATTCCATTAAGTTTAGGTAGTCAACAACAAAAAAGAAAACCCAATGAATGAGAAATTTCAGATTCAATAATTTTAAAACTGAAAGTAAGTCACATTTCCACTCATTCCAAATAAATTTCAAGACTTTCCCTAGAAAGGGATTAAAAAGGAAAAAGGAGAATCTCTAATGATCAATTTTAAGAATAATGTCAGTCAACAAATAATCTCTTCTGATAGTGCAGTGACCTATTTATTAGTTTAAAAAGAGCCTGTATATGCAGTTAAAATTTCCCAGAGAAGCCTAAATGATGACAATTCCTGTAAGAAAAGCAAGTTTTCGCAATCATATTACCAAACACATAGAAAAGGCTACCTTTTAATTCATAAACATTTACTATTTAGGAAATATTAATCCTAGAAATTTTCCCCTCCTTTTAAGAAAATCTGCTTAATGTTTCAGTTACAAATGCTGCAAAAATATTTAACACAATATAAAAGATTTACTTTTTAAAGGACCTATAAGAAGAGGTGTGCAGGGCGGCTGCCGTGGCTCAGCAGGCAGAGCTCCGACCTGCTGTGCTGGAGGTCTGGAGTTCGATCCCTGGTGCCTCCTGCACATATGCAAATTAAAAAAAAAAAAAGAGGTATGCAGGAAAAAACCACCTGAATGAAGTGGCTTGGAAAATGACATGGAGAACAACATATCAACATATTCCCTTTTGTTTAAGAAGAGAAAATGCTCACATTCCATTGTATAAACACAGAAAAATATATTTTAAAGAGATAAAAGTTACGATAATGGATTTTGGTGGCAGGTTTCAGATGAGGGGTAAAAATATCCACAAATGTTCCCAAGAGGTTTTTTTTTTTTCTTTGTAGAAAAAGGACTAGCCTAGAGAGTGCTATCATCATCCCGGCAAAAGTAATTTAACCTGATTGTCAGAAGGAGATAGTAGGAAGGAGGGCTAATGTTATACAACTGGGACAAAAAGAAAGAGATTGGTATTCAGGTGTTCCCTATGAGCTCCTCTTGGGACTCCCCTGCCCAAATTTGATGATAAATGGACACTGCAGCAGCCCTGGCCCAAGATGGGCAGAATGACCAGGGGGTCAGAACCTCAAGGATGAAGGTCTTGGTGACATACAGGTTAGCCACCTGGTGAGTGGGGTTGATCTAGAACAGATGGCAGAAGAGAGAAAATGAAGATCAGCAGCAACTCCAAGACCCACTGCAGTGGCAAGGGCTAAGGCTTGTCCCATCACTCTTCCTCTTATAAATTACTCTCCCAGAAAGGGAGGACAATAGAGTCCTAGAGGAGCCACTTCCAGTCCTCACGCAAAGACAGAGATCTGAGGGGTGCAATCACCAATGTGGCGCAGGTAATCTGCTCCAGTTCCATGACTTTGTATGTGTTAACATGCTGATGACTTCCAGAGTTTTATCTCTGTCCTGAGTGTGCCACTGAGCGCGAGTGTCAGACATCATCACAAAGTCGCTACCTTCATTCCAATGGAGACTGACATCTCAAAATTAACAGGGACAAAACATTCAATTGCCACCTCTGTAAAGAGCCCCTTCTCTCACTCTCCCCATCTCAGCAGTGATCAGAGACTCAGGGTCCTTCCTTGACTGAACTCTCCACCCTCATATCCTTCTTTGGCACAACAAAGCCATTATGGGTCTAGTTCCTCTTTTCTCAAATGCTTCCATCTCAGCTGAAGCCATAATCATCACTGCAGTAACTCCTAACTTGTTGTCTGGCTTCTACTCTTGCCTTTCTGTAATCCATTTTCCACACAGCGGCCAGAGATCTTTGTAAAAATAATAATCAAATGATGCTTAAAATGTCAAAGATTTCCCATCCAACAGAATAAAATCCAATTTTTCCTTATCTTGACCTACAATGCCTGACATACTCTAGTTCCTGCAGACCTCTGAAAACTCATCCCAAGACCCTCCTCATTGCTAACAGCTCCAGGTACGTTAGACTTCATTCTATCCCTCAAACTTGGGAAGCTCTAGGGTCTTTCAATTTGTACTCCCTCTTACTTGAAATACTCTGCCACCTAATATCTGCAAAACTCTCTTCTTGACATTCAGTTTTCAGTTTACATGGCACTTCCTCGGAGAAGCCATCCAACCTCCACTGCCAATCTATAGTAGCCACTCCAGCCTCATTCCTGATCCATTGTAGGCTTATTTTTGTCATAATAATTATCAGTCTTCAGTTCTTCCAATCATCTTTTGGTTTACTTAGTGACTGCTAATCTCCCATCACTAAAATGAAAGGTGCTGACAGTAGAGTCTTTTCTGTTTTGTTTACTGCTATATTCTGAGAATCTAGACACGTCCAACATTTGTGATTAAACAAGAATTAACTGGATAATTGCACAGTGTTGGATAATTCATATAAACCAGTGATGACTCACTCCTGGTGGGTATTAGAAATACCTGGAAAGCTTCTATGATCTACTGTTATCTGGACCCTACCTGCCACAGAGATGTAATTGGTTTAGTGTGGGGGCCAGCCATGTGTATCTTCTACAACTTTCCCAAGTTGATTAATGTGCAACCACTACTGAGAGCTTCTGACAAGGAAAACATGGAAGAAAGTCAATGGGGAGTGGGTGAAGGAATATTTATCATTTTAGCACTCCCATTTTCATTCCATTTATAATTACCTGCTTTACCTCAGCTTAAGGGTAACAACAGGATTAACTTCTTGACCTGTAGGAAGTATTTATGAAAATCAGCCAGAAGAAGATTTGATTTAATGTGATGTTTACCTTCTGGCATTTTAGATATGAATTATGCTGAGCCTTTCTTTGGCTATTCCTCTGATCCTTCCTTTGGGAATCTGTCACTTGTTTTGTCTGCCTAGATTCTCCTGTTCTCCTGGAGCTCAAGGCCTTCAGTACTATATGTTCCCTAAAATGCATCTTTGTCATCCTCAAACCTAGGATTCCTGATCTAATAGGTATCTCTGCAGGATACCCCCAGATTAGTGTGTCCTTCCTTCGCCTGCAAACCCACATATGCAAGAAAAATGGGGAAAAGGTGATAGATTTGCAAATTGTCCTACTCTATGTGTGTGCATCATAGACAACTTAAGGAGGACTGTCTGTAACATATCTCTCAGGAAACTTTTCAATTTCATCCAATTTTTTTCTATTTTTCATTTGCTAGCAAAGACTCAGATACACACAAAATGAAAACCCTTGAATAGTAACTGTTTCTCCCAGGAAGATTCTGTTTAGAACCCTCTTCCATTTACCAGCTTTTTCAATTACCAGATGGTAATTTCTACTCAAACTAAGTTTGAACTTCCTTTATCTCTCAGTGTGATGAATACTAAGGGGAGCTAATTATTCCTGGGAGTTTTTAAGGATGCAAAGGAACTTCTGCACCTCCTCAGAATAAGCAACCTTTATCACTGACAGATTTTTAATTAGACAAACTGTTTCCAAGTGTTCTTTACCTATATGTGACCTCAACTGCAGAAGTATATCCTGCACGAGTTGCTCATTTACTTTTTAAAATTTTACTGCTGTGTGATAATAAACCGAATGTTTGTGATTTAAATTACATTTTAGAGAAAGATTATCATTACTGAAATAAAGATTTAAGGAGTATTTTAAAATTGTCTTTGGCCAAAATTATAAAATAGAGATTTCCTTGAAAAGTAATCTTTTTCCCATTTACGTTTGCTGATTGGTATAGTTATTCAGCTATTTATATTGATGTGTCACCAATACAATAATTTGTTTAAAAGAAGCTCAGTGCCATCTGTCATCTCGGTAATGATTTCAAACACAATTTCTTTTTGAAATAAAGGAAAAAAAAAAGAAATAAAGAGGCTTTAACCACTGAAAGCCCTATAAAACTTAATATTCTAAACCAGCCTTCTTCCCAATCTTCTCAGTATCAGGTTTTAATATATTTTAGGTAAACTATTTAACATATCTCCAAAGATCTAATTTTTCTCATTATTTTTCTGTTTTATTACTTTCATTAAAAAAAACATGTACAACCTACATTGATCCTATGCATAAATTGCAGTCCTCCAAAGTGAAATGAAAATATCTTCTTGTTACTCCTAAGATCCTCCATCCATTGAAACTTCCTTCTGCTTAAATGTATTCTTTCAAGTGTCTGTTTGAGACAGTCACAATTTTAAACTATGGCAATCGAGGGAAGGGTAATCTATCTTTTAGAATTCAGGGTTTTAAAATAATATGTGTGTGGTACAAAGCAGGACTTAGATTTCATATGCCTGCCCATTCTTTAGTTATCTAGATTGATTTTATCCATTAATTTTTATTGGAATATAAAAATTCCACAGCAAAACCAAAGCAGTTCTTGAAAACTCAAAAGAAAACCTAAAGAAGCATGCCTATGGTACATATTGCTCAGACACATGGATGCAATCTTGTGACCACAGCATGCATTTTTGTTTTGTTTTGTTTTTGGAAAAGAATCATAGATGAGAAAAGACTACACAGTAATCTGGATTTCTGATCTCTTCCAGGCAAGGTTTTATGGTCTCAGAAATAAAAAAGATCAGGAAACTCCTGGAAACCTAGATCATCTCAAGAATCTTCTTATTCATGCTAACCTTAAATCCTTTTCTGCTGTAGGTTACAACCATACCTCTTTTGAAAAAAGGTCTATTTATAATAAAGAATATATATATAGGGCCAAAATTTAAAAAGCAATCATTTAACTATCCAGTGATAGTTTTTGAAAACATTTTTATATACACGTAAATATATACATATATACATGGAATAATTGAGACAATAATATAAATTCTTTTTATAATCTGTATGACTATATTATCATTTTTTCTATCTATAAAATATTTTTACTCACAGTTTCAATGCCCCTACCATAACTTACTTAATACAATTTATGTTTATTTACTTAAATCAGTCATGTCTTGTTTCTCTGTTCTAAACAATGCTGCAATACCATTTGATAAATATTTAACCCTTACATGATATTTCCTTAATATCATGTGAATATAATACCTAAGTATCATGAGAGAGTTTTTTAATGAATGAAAAAACATGATCACTACAATGAAATTTATAATACAATTTGATAAGTATCAAATAATTTAAGTACATGAAGAATCAAAAGGAAAACATTTTACCTTGTGCAAAAAGAACAGGATGAATTTTAAAACCTCCTCCATTTTTCAAGCGTTGAGGCAGTTGTTCAAAATGATAACTATCAATGGAGAAATATACTTTCAGAGCTTGTCGGCTTCCTTCTGCTTGATATGTAAGAGGAACATCTAAAATGACATTAACTCTATATTACTTCCTTAAAACTGGATTTGCTGTATGGATTATTTGTTAACTTTTAAAAAAAATTTCTGAAAATTACCAGAAATTAATATAGTAACGTGGCAAATGTAACATATTCAGGATAGGTAGACTTATAGCACTATTCAGTGAGAATATTAAATCAGATTCTCATTAGCTAAAGCAACAGACTTATTACTGTACTGTATATAAAATTCTGTAATAGAAAACTTCATTACACTTTGACACACCAGATGTCTCACTTAACTAAATGAGAAGTTTAGGTACACATGGTACAGAGTCAAACTCCCAGGGAAGCTGCCTTACTTTTATTTAAAATGAGTCCTTGGGGTGTACTTTTTAAGTAGCGTGAAAGAAATTGAGTACATAGCAGTCATTATCAAAATTAGCCTGAGTTCTGCAAGCTTTATTCCCTTAATGCCAGATCAAAAATACTCTGTCCTCTGCTGATGCCCTACAGTTACTAGGTATTATTAGTCCAAATTATTTTTGTTATTTTAAAAGGTCCTAAAATTACTAAAAGCAACCAAACAAAACAACCTAGCTTGAAAAGCTAAAATGTTACAGGAATATTTCACAGTGATATCATATATCTCCTTTGTTATATGATAGTTCGATCCATTGCAAATAATTTCCACCTTACTAAAAATTAATGTAAACTCTTCCTAATGGTCTAGAACAGACACTTAATGGTTAAAAATTAAGGCCAAATCATAGGAGGCATTTAATACATGTTCCTGACTCTATATTTATTATTTCCAACCAATTTCTTGAAATAAAATGGAAAATTAGAGTGCAAGACTAAAATTATTTATTATCACAAATTCCAAGTTTCTTAATTTATTTAATCTTGCATATCAATAGATGAAGCATGCATTAATATTTGCAAATTTCTTTTATTCCATATAGCACTGCTTATTTAATTTTCTTTCTAATTTTTTTCTTTTTAAAATATTTTTATTGAGGTATTGTCACACACCATACAGTCCATCCAAAGTATACAATCAGTGGCTCACAATATTACATAGTTGTATATTCATCAACATGATCAGTTTTAGAACATTTGCATCACTCCAAAAAAAGAAATAACAAGAAAAAAGAAAAAAAATTCATCAACACCCCTTTATCCCTCCCTCTCATTGACCACCAGTATTGTAGTCTACTCAATTTTTTAAATCCTTTATCCCTTCCCTATTATTTATTGATTTTGTGTCCTTGTTTTTACTCATCTGTCTACACCCTTGATAAAGGGAACATCAGACACACCATTTTCACAGTCACAGGGTCTAGTAAAAGCCATATAGCTATACAATCTTCTTCAAGAATCAAATCTACTGGAATACTGTTCAACAGTTCCAGGTACTTCCCTTTAGCCACTCCAATACACCATAAACTAAAAAGGGATAACCTCTTGACTCTATTTGAAATTCTCAGCTACTGGAATTTTATTTTGTCTCATTTCTTTCTTCCCCTTTTTTGGTCAAAAAGGATTTCTTAATCCCATGATGCCAAGTCCTGGCTCATCCCTGGGAGTCATTTTCCACATTGCCAGGGAGATGTACCTCCTTGAGAGTTATGTCATGTGTAAGCGGAAGGGCAGTGAGTTACCTGCTGAATTGGCTTAGAGAGATGCCACATTTGAGCAACAAAAGAGATTCCCTGGGGGTGATGCTTAGGCATAATTATAAGTAGGCTTAGCTTCTCCTTTGCAAGAATAAGTTTCATACGGATGAGCCTCAAGATTGAGGGCTCAGCCTATTGAATTGGTTGCCCCACTGCTTGTGAGAACAACAGGAATTCCCTAAATGGGGAAGTTTGATATTTCCTCCTTTCTTCCCAGTACCCCTAGTGGACTTTGGAAATACTTTTTTATTCTCTACCCAAATTACTTGGATGTATCAGGACATCACACTGACCTGTACAAACTAACAAGATCTCACTCCCTATTCAGGAGTTCATACAATTATGATGTTCAAATAAACTGACCATACAAGTTAAATTAGATAATGCACTACCAAATACACAAATTTCACACAAAATAAACATCTTTTCCTTTGATTGCACACAGAAGTTGAAGTTAGAAAATACAGACTATATTATCCTTCACCCTGTATTCTGATTTACCTTATTCCAATCCAGATCAGCTTCAATCATATCTCTACTTGAAATCTGATCACTTTTTCAACTTTTAAAACAACTTTTGCTGATGGGTAATGCTGACTTTCATAACTTCAGAGCTCTAACTCTGAGTCCCAGGTGTCAAACAAATACCCGAACCTCCAGGGAATGACCAAGTTATACACAAATAGTCTAGTAACTCAGAATCTAAAAAAACAGTTACAACTCTGGAATAGGTGTGACTGCTGTAAGAGCTTACAATCTAGGAAACTTTACAATAGGCTCCAACCTGATAACCTATACTCTTGACTTCAATTCTCCAAGTTTGTCTATTATGTTAGACAAATTCATCGTGCCCACATGAGTGAGGCATGATAACATCTTTGTTTTTGTTTCTGACATTTCACTTGACATACTGTCTTCAAAGTTCATTCACTTAGTTGTATGCCTCACAACTTCATTTTTTCTTGCAGCCCTCAGTAGTCCATTGTATGTATATACTTTTAAATGTCTGTTAAGTCTAGTCCATTTCTTGTATTATACAAAATCTCTCTTTTCTAACTGATCCTCTGTCTAGACGTTCTTTCTATCCTTTGACAAGAGTGGGGAATTAAAGTTACCAACTGTTATGGTAGAGGTGTCTTTTTCAGTATTATCAGTGTTTGCCTCACATATTTTGGGGCACTCTGGCTTGGTGAATAAATATTTATGATCATTATGTCTTCTTGATGAATTGTTCCTTTTTTTAATACATAGTGTCCTTCTTTGTCTCTTTTACATTTGAAGTCTAATTTATCAGATATTAGTATAGCTACCCCCATTCTTTTCTGGTTATTGTTTGCATATAATATCTTTCTCCAATCTTTCACTTTGAATCCGTTTTTGTTCTTGGGTCTAAGGTGAGCCTCTTGTAGACAGCATATAGATGGGTCCTGTTTTTAAATCCATTCTGCCAGCCTATGTCTTTTAATGGGGAGTTTAATTTATCAGCATTTAATGTTACTAATGTAAAGAAAGTACTTTCTTCTATGATTTTGTCTTTTGGGTTTTATATGTCATATCTTTTTTTTTTTTCTTTTTACCTCTACTGATAATCTTCATTTCTACACTCTTCTCCAGACCTCTCTCTCTCCTGCCTTTTCCTATCTGCCTGTAATGCTCCCTTTATTATTTCTTGTAGAGCTCATCTCTTAGTCACAAACTGCTCAAGTGTAAAATATTTAAAAATATTTTAAACTCCCCTTTGGTTTCGTGAAAGACAGTTTTGCTGGGTATAGAATTCTTGGCTGGCAGTTTTTCTCTTTCAGAATCTTAAATGTTTCATACCATTGCCTTCTTGCCTCAATGGTTTCTGCTGAGAAATCTGCACCTAGTCTTATTGAGCTTCCCTTGTATGTGATGGATTGCTTTTCTCTTGCGGCTTTAAGAATTCTCTCTTTGACATTTGACAATCTGGTTAGTATAAGTGTCTTGGAATAGGTCTATTTGGATATATTCTGTTTGGGGAACACAGCACTTCTTGGATCTGTAATTTTATGTCTTTCATAAGAAATGGGAAATTTTCAGTGATTATTTCCTCCATTAGTCTTTCTGCCCTTTTCCCTTTTCTTCTCCTTCTGGGACATCCATAACATACATATTCAATGCACTTCATGTTGTCATTCAATTCCCTGAAACCCTGCTGATATTTTCCCATTTTTTCCCCTATATTCTTTTGTGTGTCAGATTTCAGATGTCTATTCCTCTAGTTCACTAATCCGTTCTTCTGCCTCTTCAAATCTATTGTTCTATTTCCCAGGAGTTCTGGTTTCGTCTTTTCAAACTTTTGAATTCTCCTTTATGTTTGTCAAATGTCTTCTTTATATTCTTCAAATCTTTTCCCATATCTTCCCTCAAATCACTGATTTGATTTTTGATGTGATTTCATATCTGTTTGGACATCCTTAATTAGTTGTTTCAACTCCTGTACCTCATTTGAAATGTTGGCTTGTTCCTTTGACTGGGCCATGTCTTCAATTTTCCTAGTATGACTCATTATTTTTTGCTGAAATCTAGGCATTTGATTTCCTTAGTTTATTCTAGAGGTCGTTTTCACTTTTTATCTACAGTTTTCTTGTTGGTTAGCTTTGTTCTCTATCTGTTTTTTGGCATTTAGTTTAACTTATTCTAGACCTGTAGCATAGCTTTTGTTTAACTGATCAGAATTTTTCAGCTCTTATTTTTCTGGTTCTTACCCTACCTTTATAGAACCTTTTTTTTTTTGAGGAGGGTCTCCTCAGATATGATTGATGCCAGTCAGATGCTCCCAGACCAGACAGGCCCACATCTCAGGAGGAGGGTGTAACCAGTTTCAAGTTTCTCTGAGAATGAGACCCAGCAGGTTGTCAGGCTTTGCTATGACTCCTCTAGATTTTGTGCTTTTCCTAACTTGCCCAACCTGTAGCACTTGTCAGCTTGCAGCTTTCCACCAGCATAAAGTAAAGTGGTGCCTTTCATTTCAGCAGCCTCTCCATGCCAGGTTCGTGGTTGAGATAGAGGCTGAGGTAGGAGGTGCACTGAGGTTGCTTCTGTTTTCCAGCCCCTGGGGCCTGAAATTCCTGAAGGAAGGCATCCATTTGAGCTGGGCCCCACCCCCCTTTTCTTGGTGAAGATACATCCTTTAGGGAATTGTCCCCCTTTCCCTGACTATGTACTTTATCTCTCAGACATGCCTTAATTCTGCTCTTGCCTGGGGCAGTGCTGATGTCTTAAAGTGCTTGCAGATCTATCTAATGAGCTGTGAGGAAGTTAAAAAAAAAAAAAGAAAGAAAAAAAAGAGAAGGAAAAAAGCCTTTTCAGAGCCAGACCCCAGATCCCTGGGTTTGCCTTTCAAGAGCTGGATTTGGTTTATGGCTCTGTGTCCCCATGCTCTCTGTGTCCCCTTTTCTTAAGGCTCATCTATTTCCATCATTTTGTGCTGTTCAACTCAAAAAGCCTCTGTTGCTGCTGCTGTTATTTTCTGTCAGCCCCGCCCCCCTCTCTGCTGGGGTGAAAACTCATCATTCCTTTTGTGCTTACTCCACTTTTATTTGTGCAGGCAGGGCCTGTTTTCAGTAGTCTGAATTTGATCATTAATTCTACAATTGGAGCTTGCTTGAGCTACCTTATTTGCCCCTAGTACTATCTGTTTCTTTTTCCCTCAGAAACCAGCATGCAGCACCCAAGGGAGTAGGGGCACCAACCTCTGTGGCTTGAGAGACTTACAGTTCTCAATATCAGTTGTTCTACCCATTCCAGACTGGTATACACTGTGTCCAGTCACTGGAGTCCCTCAAACAGTTGTTCCATACAATTCCTGGCTACTATTTTCTAACTGCTCTGAAGGACGAAATAAATTCAACACCTCACTATATGCTGCCATCTTACCCCACTCCCATTTCTAATTTTATTTTTAAGGAAGACCTGAGGGTTTGGGTTTAGAAGAGAATAAACAAATTTCCCAGTTGAAGTGTTGCAAATTAACTGTATTTTAATGATTAGACAAACCCTCTTTTTTGTTGGACTGTATGTGTGTGAAGATTTCTCAATAAAAAAATTAAAAAAAAAAAGAATTACCATTACAAACACAGTTACCCAATCACAATACTAAAAAAAGAATTTGTATTTGTACACCTTAAAGGAAAAAATTTCTGTTTATATTTCATTGTATGCAGGAACATATTCTGCTGGACTGAAAGAATGTGATGCATACAGCTTTCTAGCAATTTTCTTTGTTTCTTTTTACCGTATTGTCTTTGCTGCACTCTTGCTGATGGCTGCTAGATTTTAGTTTATTTGTTTCCCTACTTGATAACATTCGTGATTTTGATTTCAGTTACTCATTTTGTTTCATTCTTTTTTCTCCTTCATGTAATACTGGTAAAGGATCCAGGAATATGACACAAAGGTGTAATAAACATTAATTTTGTGCAAAAAAAATGAGTCACTTTTGCAGAGACTCTATCCTTAGTCACTCCTTAGAAAAAGGTCACCTTAATCTTATTCTTAATGTAGCTGCTTATTCCCTTCATATGAGTTATCAAAGTTCTAATTATGTTTATTTTTGATTCCTTATTCATTCTCTCCCAATTAAGCTGTGAGCCCCATGAAGACAGGGACCATGTCTGCCATTTCCCATGGCACCCACAGCTTCATACAGGATGCCTGATGCACAGAGGAATAGTGAGCACTCAACAACAGTCATTCCCCTAATTAGTGACTTTAGAACTACTGGTATGACTATTGGCAAGAGGAAGAACTGCTGTCATTTCTACTCTTCTAAAAATGCATATTCTCCACAAAATAAATTTAATTACATACAATATAATCATTTAGTCATTGCAGTCCTCCTTCACTAATAATATAAGATGACCTGGACTTTCTGTATCCTTGAAGTAGGTCATATTACCCATTTATTCCTTTGTATCTCTCATTGGGCTCTACTCTCCATGCCATCAAGGATTTTGTTTTATTACGTAGTATAGCACTGAGTTCAGTGTTTTGCCCATTATACATGCTTAATAATGATTTCTTCAATGAACATAAAATGTCTTCAATTGAGACTTTGGAGTTCAGCTTGCTATGACACAGTTCTTCAGACTCTCATGATTTTCAATGCAAAATAAGACTGTAGATAAGGCTATAAACATAACTTTTTGAAAACAATGCAATGTAATAAAGTGAGGAAAAAGGAACCAAATATTTATTAAATGCTATAATGCCAGTGTCTTTCAAATACACTATCTTCCTTAATTCTGCAACCCTAGAGTTAGGAATTATGTATTACATATAAGGCTCATGTTTGTAGGTGAGAAGGGAGCCAGAATTTGAACTCAGGTTTCTTGATTCAATGATCTCTTTACACCGTCATGCTTCCTCTTCTATGCACTCTGTTCTTCTCTCAAGGGCATGTAGCCAACTGCTCTCCATTCCGGTGATGCAATATTAATAGGTGTGAGTCAGTTTGACTCCTGTTTCTACACATATAAAATATCAAATCATGTGCATTGAATAATAAAGATCTAGTTTTCTCACACTATTTAAATAAGATGTGATGACTTGAGGGTACTGAGTAATTCTCTTCTTTCACGAATCAAGTAAAAATGACAATTATATTCTTATCATCACTGTTTTTAATATGCTTGGAATATCTAGTAATGTAACACTGGTACTGGCCTTTCATTCAGGAACTATTTTCAGAAGTTGAAGTCTTACTTTGGAGAAGTACATAAAAATGTACTGCCACATATATGGTTTTTTTTTGTGATTGTCACAGATGCATCTATATTTATTTATTAATATTACATGGTTTCAACAATCTTTGGTACTTTGTGTATTTTCCAATACGTCCAAAGTTGAACATCCCACAGTGGATATACAGCATGTAAATATTTTATCAAGCTTGTGACATTGTTTCTTCTTCTATCTACTCAACAGACCATTCACTGGTATTATCATAACTGAACCATGGAAAATAGTACTTCTGTGAGCTTATATCTACATAGGAAAAAATGAGTGGGTTATATCATGAAAACCAAGTTTTCTCTGCATTCAGCAAAACCATGGCTATATTATTCAAGTAAATGAAAGTATATCCTATTTCATATATGTCCATAGAAGACCATACAGTTTGTTCAAATAGCATTATCCTTATCAAATAATACTCTCTGCCAGGAAAATTCTCCCTTGAACATAACCTAATCCCTAATGTTATAATTGATGCTCTTGTTTTCCTTCTCATTCACCTGTAGAGACGAAGTGGTTAGTCAGATTCAATCATCTCCACCTTCACAAACTAATATATATATATAGAATCAGCCACTCGTCACCATTGCCACAGCTACTCTCCAGGTCCAGTCACCATCTGCTCTTATCTGAGTTATGGCATTTGCTTCCTAACTGGTCTCTGCTCTGCCTTGGCCTCCATAAGGGACTATTCAATACGGTAATCAGAAGTAATTATTTTAAATTTAAAATTTAGATTGCCTTTCAATTTGGAAGCCATATCACGTCACTCCTCTGGTCAGTGGCTTAGTTAGGAAGCCAAAGTTCTTTCAATGGCGCTACATGGTTTGGCCTCCTCTTGGTTCATCTCCAATGCTTTCCCCCTCGTGCCATCCACACAAGCCTCCTTGAAATTCTAAGAGCACATCTCACAGGCTCCCATCTCAGAGTTTTTGCTCTAGTTGTTCTGAGTTTTGAACACCTTCTTTCATATATCTGCATGGCTTGCTCCTTCAACTTATTCTGAACTTTGGTCCCTTTTTTATTAAATCATCCTTCCCTACCATGTAAAAAGTTTTTTTTTAATCCTTTCCTATCTTTTATTTCTCTTCATATCATTCATATTATTACCCTCTAATTTATTATAAAATTAATTCATTTATTTTGCTCATTATTTATCTCTCCCCACTTGAATATACACTCCATAAGGGATATTTGTCTGTTTTTTCCCCTACTGTATCTAACACCTAGAACAGTGTTGGCAATAGTCACAAGAGTTTTGCTGGATGAACGAATGAATGAATGAATGATTGTCATTCTTAAAGCAGATCATGGATTACAAGAATATTTATTGGGTCTCTATTTATTGTAGTAGGCATTGGGATGTGAAAATGAATGAGAACCTCTTCCTGCCCCGAAGAAGCTAATATCTTCTACCACAGGATCCTCACACTAATGAAAGATAGGAGATACTGAGAATTAATAATAGATTTCTAAAGTTTTTTTGGTAGATAATGATAGATACATTTTAAACATGTTTACATTAACAGTGAAATGGTCGAAAAATGATAACTTGCAGAAACTCAAAGATATGGAGATTAAATTCTAGATATTGCAATTTATCTGAATGTATAACTTCTAAAATACTGCCTTTTTTTTTTTCCAGGCTTAACCATGGGAATTTACTAAATCAAAGGGATACTTTTTCAAGCCTTCTATTCAATTCATAAACTGAATTCTTTGCAACATTAGATAAAACTATTTACATTCTCTTGAAATTCTCTCCTTCATTCTTCACACCAAGTTTATTTGTTGTTCCTTCTGCTTTTATAACCACAAACCCATGTGTCTGTTGCACTGTATACATTTAATTGACATTTGTTCATTCATTTCCTTCAAAGTTTTGTTCCTTTTTTGTTATAGGCATTCTTTTGAGTCTTGGAGATACAAAAGTGAACTAGACAGAAAAAAGGTTTTGCCTTCTCAGAAGTTGTACTATAGGATGAATAAATGAACCAACATAGTTGAATGCAACTATATTTGTATATTGAATGTAACTATATTTGTATACGCAGATCACCTAGGTTTCAACTTTCATTTTTTAAGCTAGCAAGAAAATGTAGATGAATTGATGATAAGTGGAACTCACTTCAATAATTTTGTTAAATAATTCCTATATATTTTAGTTAAAAATTTGGAAGCATAAATAACAGATGAAAATAAAAGCTTAGAATTACATTTTGATTCAAAGTATATATATTTCCTATTACTTCCACAGTTGGTTGTCATAAATTAACTTATTCCAAATACAGGTATTATATTTTAAATAATTTAAAGTGCATGTCAAACATATTAATATCAAAGTTATACCATCTGTGGTTTGACAACCAAAGACATTCTGTAAAACATCTATGAGATATTTAATTACTTACTTGCAACCAATGGTTCTTCTTCTGAGGGTTTAAAGTGAAAAGAAACCTTCTCCAGATCAAACAGTGCAACCAGAGTATCTTCCAGCATGGCTTGTTCATCTGTCTAGAAAGAAAGAAGAACAACATGTAATGTGATGTCACGTTATGTTATATAATATAACATAATAGAGTTTAATATAATATGTAAAGTGAAACAAAAAATGGCTTCATGTTGCTTTACTTGTATACCAAACAAAATTCTCAACACCTACCTAAGAACTTATTGCCTAAAAAACTAACAAATTCCTCAAAGTTACTTGTTTCTTTTATAGCTCTTTTACAGCTTTTATAGCTCTTTTATAGTTGTATATTTTTCTTTTTCTCAACAGTCTAAATTGTTATACACATATTTTTCAGTCTACTTTATAGCTGGACTCTAATTATACAGGTTTCATTTATTCTTTACAAACAAATGAGTACATGAAAAACATGCTCTTTGCCTCTAAACTCCTAAAATCTTATCATAGCAGAAAAGCAAAAATACTTTTTATTAAAAAGTCACTGAACATATTGGCCATCCTATTTTCAATAAGATAATTTACACATTACTCAAATTTCTATTTAGTAAAACTGTGGTAAAATCACTCTGCACATATGAAATGAATTTCCTTCAAAGAGTTTGTGGACAAGAATCATTTTCCACTCACTTGCTTCTACGAGGCTTAGTCTAGAATCTTGTGACTATGAGATCAAATTTGCTTTTCCTTCATGTCAATATTACAATGTACCACTTAACAGCTGAGACATGTTAGACCTACAGAAGGCAACAAAGTTTAGCGATATCATCTTTCTGATACTGGATAACAGCTTCCCCATTAAAAGTTCAGTACTCTATCTAAAGGGCCTTTTACTAATTTCTTTATGAAAGAACAATGAGCTTTATTATACATAGTTTACCTCTTACAGGTAACTTTTACTTTCTTAAGAATGTCAAGGGGAGGGGCCAAGATGGCGGCTTAGCAATGTGCGCGTTTTAGTTCGTCCTCCAGAACAACTACTAGATAACCAGAAACAGTACAGAACAGCTCCTGGAACCACAGTAGTGACCAGGCACACAGCGTGCCCAGGTCTGGAGCAGCTAGACCGATTGCAAGTCTCCGGAATCATAAGTTCCCCAAGCCGCGGCGGCCAGCGCCCGGCGCCCCTCCCCCATAGTCGGCTTCTCGGAGGGAAAGGAAAGAGTAGCGGGGACTGAGTCCAACCAAGCGCCAATTGTGGCCTTAATAAACAAATTCTGACTACTAAAAATAGGCCCCCAGCTCACGCGAAACTGGTCAAGGCAGAGGTCGATTATTGGGCTAACCGAAAAAGAGGAAAGGGGACAAAACGGGGGTTTTCGTGGCTGTTTCTACGGAGGCTTGGCTGCCTCTGGATTCAGTGGTGGGACTTCTCGGGCTGCAACTGCCCCAGGCATAGGCAGAAACGGACTACTTTCAGGACTGTCTCCCGCCTGTACCTTCCCCAGGGGAGGGGTGAAGCCCAACTTAGGTGGAATCCCTCTCTCAAGGAACTCAGACCCCAGGAATTCGCAAATTTGAAGCCATTAAAACCAGCCTACAACCTCTCCTCTGTCTCCACCATGCCCCCAGCAGGGAGAGCCTTCCAAAGTTAAAGGAGCCGCAACATCTTTTGCTGGTGGGACCTGCAGGCAGACAAGTGCCACATGCTGGGCAGGATAAGAAAAACAGAGCCCAGAGACTTCATAGGAAAAGTCTTTCAACCTGCTGGGTCTCACCCTCAGGGAAAACTGATGCAGGTGACTTCTTCCCCCTGATAGGAGGCCAGCTTAGTCCGGGAAAATCCGGCTGGTGTCAGTAATACCTATGTAGACCCTTCTAAGGGTGGGGAGGGAAAAGGCAACTTACAAACACAACAAGAAACAAGAAAACAAGAACTGAAAAATTACCCTCTGTTAAACAAAACTTAAGCTAGAGGCCCAGAAAAAGCTGAACTGAAGGTCAAAGAACAGATAGACAACAAACTCATCTAGCAACAAAACCCTAAGTAAGATAAGTGAAAGCAATCTCCAGAATAAACTAATTAAGGTAATTAAATGTCTAGACGCCAGCAAAAAATAACATCACACCAGGAAAATTGAAGATATGGCCCAGTCAAAGGAACAAACCAATAGTTCAAATGAGATACAGGAGCTGAAACAACTAATTCAGAATATACGAACAGAAATGGAAAACCTCATCAAAAACCAAATCAATGAATTGAGGGAGGACATGAAGAAGGCAAGGAATGAACAAAAAGAAGAAATGGAAAGTCTGAAAAA
>PVIY010000694.1:141695-184870 GCA_004026745.1 Myrmecophaga tridactyla | reverse complement strand
GAACTTGGGTCCTCTGGCATGGCAGGCAAGCATTCTTGCCTGCTGAGCCACCATGGCCCACCCAACAAAACAGTTTTTAAAAAGGGAAATTTAATAAGTTACTAGTTTACAGTTCTAAGGCTGAGAAAATGTCCCAATTAAAACGAGTCTATAGAAATGTCCAATCTAAGGCATCCAGGAAAACATACCTTGGTTCAAGAAGGCCGAAGAAGTTCAGGGTTTATCTCTCAAATGAGAAGGCACATGGCAAACAGGGTCAGGGTTTCTCTCTCATCTGGAAAGGCATGTGGCGAACATGGCATCATCTGCTAACTTTCTCTCCTGGCTTCCCTTCATGAAGCTCCCCGGGAGGTGTTTTCCTTCTTCATTTCCAAAGGTCGCTGGCTGATGGACTCTCTGCTTCTCATGGCTATGTCGCTCTGCTCTCTCTGAATCTCCTTCATTCTCCAAAATGTTCCCTCTTTTATAGGACTCCAGAAACTAATCAAGACCCACCAAAATGGGTGGAGACATATTCCCCCAATCCAGCTTAACAACCACTCTTGACTGGGTTACATCTCCAGGGAGATGATCTAATTACAGATTCAAACATGCAGCACTGAATAGGGATTATTCTGCCTTTAGAAAATGGGATTTAGATGAAAACATGGCTTTTATAGGAGCCATACATCCTTTCAAACTAGCACACACCCCTTTCCTTGAGTGCCGTCAAGCCTTATGGATATGATATAGGATGCCACTCCTGTGGTTCAGTTTCATTATATGAAGTTAAAGCAATTTCACAGATGTAAATAAGGTCCCCAATCAGTTGATTTTGAACGTATTCAAAAGAGAGATTATCCTGGTATGCCTCATTTAATTAAGTAAAAGTCCTACAAAGAGAGCCCATGCACTTCCTGAAGTGAGAGACATCCTCTTACTGTCCTTGAAGAAGTAAGTTGCTGTGTTTTCTATAGCCACAGGAAATTGATTCTGTCAACGGCAACAGAAAAGTGAAAGAATACACACAACCCCAGAAGAGAGTACAGTTCTGGCCAATATCTTGACTTCAGTTGTTTGAGAGCCTGAACAGAAGAATCAGTTAAGGTATCCTTAGATTTCTGGTTTATGGATGCAAACTGTGAAATAAAAAATGCATACTTTTTATGATGCTAATTTTGTTAAGGGATAGTAAATAAATCCTAGAAGACCATGAAAATATAGGGAACAGAAATGTCAAATCAGTAAGTGAAGAAATGGTTAAAAAAGAAGAGTATAAAAGGAGAAATAGTGTATATATAATTAGAGGCCCTGAAAAAATAAAACTAATATAAAAAAATGACAATCCAGGAAAACTTTCTAGAAATACAATAAATCCTGAATTTACAATTGAAAGGGCTATAAGCCCTTTGTACAGGTGAAACTTGACTCAGGAGAATCAACTTGATACATATCCTAATAAAACTATTATATTTTAATGATAAAATATTCTCAAGGACTTGGAGCAAAAATAACAAAGAACTCCAAGAGTGAGAATCAGATTTGTATCAGACCTTTCAAGATCAAAACAATAAGAAAGTACCAATGAAATATTTTTAAAACTCAGAAAAAGTGAACTAAGCATGAAGTTCCAGAAAATAACTTTTATACAGGCTGAGACACATAAAATTCTTTACTGATGAGTGATACTTGAAGAACCTACTGAGGATGAGCTTTATCAAACCAAGAAATGAATAAGGAAATCAAGAAAAAGGACTGATGGTGAACATTTAATATATTTGATTATACAATTAAAATTAAACAAAATTATGAACAAGGATTGAATAGTCTATGAGCATGATAAATTCTGAAAAGTAGAAAGACTGTAACTAAAGGCAAAGATAAAGGAAAAGGAAAAGTACAGTAAGGTCATTGACTCTTATATTTGTAATATGAGGATGACAAATTATCATTTAAAATGGTCAAGCTAGGCAAAATAATGTTATTTAAAAGGGGGAATTAGGCATAAAATTATTAATATAAAATTAGAAATTAGAAGAAAAGCATAATCTTCCTGAATACCAAAGCATTTTTAAAAACAGCAAAGACACAGTAATGTAAAAATAAATAAATCATATATATATAATATTCACAGTAATTATAACACAATATAATGTGACAGAATTAAAATCAAAGCTGTAAGTCCTACCCCAAAATTTTAATGCACTAAATGAGAGTATTAAGAGAAAAAATATTTTTAAGTTGGCATATAAAGAAAAGTAACTTATAGTAGCCCCAACTTATACCTAAAACCTAGGGATTCAAAAAGGCTAAAATTAAAAGGATGGAAAATAGTCTATGAAGCAAATGTAAGCAAAAGGAAACAGGTGTCATTTAATGATACACCTGCATAGAATTCAGGGCAAAGAATATCATGTAAGACAAAAAGGACACTTCCTAAAGTTAAATAAACACATCCCTCAATGAATATATATATATACATGTATTTTATAAATATATACACAAATATAACACAGAAGCACATATATAAAATAATATGTAAGGAAAATATGAAAACCACCAAAATTAGAAGATTAATATACTCTGTGTTGGTTTGAAGCTGTTAGGTACCCCAGAAAAGGCCATTTTCTATCAATCCATTCATGTGGGTGTAGACTTATAGGTTGCACATTTTCATTAGGTTTTTCAATTAAGATGTAACCCACCCAATTCAGATTGGATCTTAATCCTTTACCAGAGACATTCATGAGAGCTCAAAGAGAGGCAGGGCTCAAAGAGCAGTACTCAGAGGAGCTGGGAGAGAGTCACTGGAATCAAAAGCTGAAAACAATAAAAACCAGAACATGGGAGCAAAGGACCAGCACGTGCTGGTCATGTGTCTTCCCATGTGACTGAAGAACCCTGAATGCTAGAAGCCTTTCTTCAGAGAATATATCTTCCTCATGAGGCCTAAATTTGCAATTTCATGGCCTTAGAGCTGTAAATGTAAACTAATACATCTGCATTGTAAAAAAACAATCCACTTCTGGTATAGTGCATTCTGGCAGCTTTAGCAAATCAAAACAACCCCTCTAAAGTAGAATTAGTCAATTATACAAAACTAAATATGAATATAAGTTCTAAACAAAATAATGAATAAAATATACAATACTGAAAGAAAATGTTTCACTAACACTGATAATAGAGAATATACTTTATTTTCTGTAATATATGGAACGTTCACAAAAATTGATCAAATATAAGAGCATAATAAAAAAAATCTGATTGGTTCCAAAAAGTGCAGATAACCTAAACCACCTTCTGTAACCACAATTCAATAGTGCTAAAAACTGAAAGTGGAAACACAAGACTAAAAGGGTTCATCCCCCTAGAAATTTAAAAACTTCTATTAAACATGTCTTGTTAAAGGATAAATACAAGGTGACTTTAAAGAATTCTGTAAATTAATGACTATGAAAATACTACATATCAAAATCTATAAGAAACATTAAAGCAATGATAGAAGAAAAATGCATTTCCTTAGTCAGCTAAATCACTACACATGAAAGAGAATTAGTAATGAATTAAATTCACAATTAAAGGAAAACTAGAAAATGAGAGTAAACCAAACTAACATAAAGAAAGGCAATAACATAAGTGCAGAAATTATTGGGGTAGACAACAAATCAATATATAAAATGCTGCGTCTTTGAAAATAAGAACAACTGCAGAAGCTCAATAGTTAACTTAAGGAAAAAAACTGAGAAGGCACAAATATCCAAAAGAAAAGTTTACAAGAGGGAAACCACTATTGCTACAGATTACTCGAACATTTTTCATTCTCAAATTTCTATGCAAATAACTTCAGAAATTAGATGAAATTGATTATTTGAAAATACAGTTTGCCAGACTGTGCCAGCATAGTGTTATGAAGCATAATCAGATAGATTCCCTTAGAAGAAACAGAAAATGTTATTAAGGAATACCCCACATAAAAGCACCAGACCAAAATGCTTTAACAGGAGAATTTTCTGACACCTTTAGAACACAGTCAGGATTCTTCATGAAGTGTTTTTAGATCATAGGAAATGAAGGGAAACTTCCCCATGCATTTTATGAATCAAGTATAACATTGATTTGTGAGTCTGCTGAAGGAAACTCAAAGAAATTTACATAACAATATCATACATGAATATTGATTAGAATATTAAAGAAGTATTTAAGAACAGATTCTAATACCATATTGAGAAAGTAATAATACCATGACAAAGTGAGTTTATGCCAGGAAAGCAAAACTGTTTCAGCTCTAATAAATTTATTAATATAGTTATCTTCACAAATGCTGAAAAGCCCTTTGATTAAATTCAGGAAACAGACCTAAAAAAACTAAAAAAAAAAAAAACTCTTCAGAAAATAAGTATGCCTGGATACTTTATCATTGTAGCAATCCATCTATCTCTATATCTACCTACCTACAGCTGTATCTATGAACTTATCTATCTAATGAGATAATGCCTCCCTTGAAGTATTATTACAGTATAACAAGCAGCATATTTGCACAAGTTTCTCTAATCTAAGTCACATGGTGGCAACTTGGATGGGTCCAGATAGATTCTGCATATGCAATGAGTTACAGAAAAGAAACTCTGAATTTAGAGAGCTCAGATCTTTTATAATGGTCAGTAGACATGCCTGGACTCTGCTCCAAAGGAAGGCATTATCTGTCACTACAGGATTTTGCTATACAAATATCTTTGAAAAGACAGTCTAGAACAAAGGACAGTAAATGTCTTTGCTCCCAAGGTGTGCAGAAATTCTAAAGGTCTATGGAGAATTGTCTCGTCCCAAATCCCCCTTTTTTTTACCAACACCATCTTGGACTGTCATGAAATTTTTCACTCTGAAATATGCACCCAACAGAGACCAGCAACTTAGTCCATGCAATCTGACACATACAACAATTCATTAATGCTAGAAAAAAATAACAAATCAATAATTAGATATTGCCAATCTGCAATATTGACCTCAATTTTGTTCACCAGTTTAGTGACACAACTGGCTGAAGATAAACAAAATCCATTTTAGTCTACTTTAGAAGACCAGATAGCTTTCTCTGTACATTTTTTTATTTAATTTTATTTTCTTTTATTTGGATATTATTCCCATACCATACAATTCATCCATTTAAAGTATAAAATTGTGTCAGATTGTTTTAGCATATTTACAAGCATCACCACAATCTAATTTTAGAATATTTTCATCCCTCACTAAAAGAAAACCAAACCCATTAGCAGTAATTTCCCATTGCCTTCAGCAACCACTACCCACAGCCCTTGGTTATTACTAACCTACTTTTTGTCTTTAGAGATTTGCCACACTGGCATTAAACATAAATGGAATAACACAATATGCTGCTTTTTGTCACTGGTTTCTTTCATTTAGCATATTTTCATGATTAATCCAGGTTGTAGCAGGTATCGGTGCTTCATTATTTAATTGTTGGATAATATTCCCACATTTTGTTTATCCCTTCATCCATTGATGAACGTTTGCAATGTTACCACTTTTCAGCTACTAGGCATAATACTGCTGTGAACTTTCACATACAACTTTTTGTGAACTTGTTTTCATTACTCTTGGATATATACATAGGAGTAGAATTTTTGGGTCATGTGGCACCTCTACATTTAACTGAAGAACTGCCAGACTCTTTTCCAAAGCAGCTGCATTTACCTTCCAGGTTCTCCATCTCTGCCAAAACTTGTTATTGTTTGTTTGATTTTAGCTACTCTAGTGTGTATGAATTGATATCATATTGCATTTTTATTTACATTTCCTTATTGATTAATGATTTTGAGCATCTTTTCATGTACTTATAGGTAATTTGCATATCATCTTTACAGAGATGTCTATTGAAATCCCTTGCCCATATTTAATTTGATTATTTCTTTTGAATATTGTGTTGTAGGAGTTATTTATGCATTCTGGATACAATTCCTTTAATCACATAAATTAATTTCAAATATTTTCCCCATTCTTCAAGTTATCTTTTCCTTTGCTTGATGGTATTATATTTTCAGCAAAGTGTTTAATTTTTTATGTAGTATAATTTATCTTTTTTTCTTTCATGTATTTATTTTTGTTTGGTGTCATATCTAAGAATCCATTGTGTGATCTCAGGTCACAAAGACCTATGTTTTCTTCAAAGAGTTATAGAATTTTAGCTCTTGAATTTGGATCTTTTACCCATTTGAAATTCATTGTTTGTATGGCTTGATGTAGAGATCCAACTTCATTATTTTCCATGTGGATATCCAATTGTCCCAGCACTGTTTGTTGAAGACTGTTTTTCCCAATTGAATTGTCTTAGCATCCATATCAAAAATAAATTGACCATAAGTGTTAGGAATTATTTTTGGACTCTCAATTCTACTCCATTTTCTATCCTCATGCCGGTACTACACTCTCTTGATTACTGTAGCTTTGTAGTAAGTTTTGAAACTGAAAAGTTGAATTAACCAACTGTGGTCTTTTACAAGATTGTTTTGGCTATTCTGAGTCCCTTGCATTCCTATATGAATTTTAGGATCACCTTGTCAATTTCTGCAAACAAGAAAGATGGACCTCTTTTAGAAATTGTGTTGAATCTGTAAAAATTTGGGGAATATTGCCATCTTAACAATAATAAATCTTCCAATCCACAAATATGGGATATTTTCCATTTATTTACATATCCTTTATTTCTTTCTACAATATTTTGTAGTTTCCTGAGTATAAGTTTTGCATTCATTTTGTTAAATTTGTTCCTAAAATTTGTATTATTTTTTATGTTATTGTAAATGGAAATGTTTTATTAATTTCATTTCATATTGTCTATTGCAACTTTATAGAAATGTTTTCTTTTTACTGTGTTCCTTACAATTTTCCCTGCACAGGGTCATAACAGCTGAAAATAAAGATAATTTTGCTTCTTTTTTTCCTTAGGTTTTTTTATTGACCTTTCCACTTATTCTGAGGCATTAATCCAGTCCAATGAAGATGTAAGAGTATAGGCACAGCCTCTGCCTCAACCCACAATGAGCAAGTCTTAAACAATCCTATTATTCAACACAAGCTTGGCCAGTCAGTTGAGGCTGATCTGGATGCCATCCAGGACCAAAGCAATACTGTTGACCATTTCAGCTAAAATGCTGTGGTTTTGCTTTTTATTGATTTGGCTACATCAAACTAATTTCCCAGAATTTTCTTTCCTGTATGTTTCTAGGTAGAACAACCACAAAGGAAATTTTTGAAGATTTTGAAGCATGGAAGGGAGTTAAGAGTCATTTTGTAGCTGTCATACATATATATTTTTTTATAGACCCAAAAGTTTAAAGCATAGTGAAAGAACATGCTCAAAAAGGATGAGAGCAGGTGTTCTCCAAAGGAGGAGAAATGCTCTGAGGTTGGGATTCCTGCATTATAAGGACTTGTAGGGGACCCTTCCCTCTCTGGTTATGCTAATAGTGGATTTATGCAATTCACTTTCCTTTGACTATTTTAGGGTGCCAACTTGAGTGAAGGCTAGGTGGCACACACCAAAAGGAACTTCATATTATAGGTCTTAGGGTAACACTCCCTCCCTCCTTCCTTGTATAACCTGCCTTATTACTCGTTCAGAGTATTCTGTCCCTTAATCTTAAAGTGTGCTGAAGTGGGGAGCTTAGTCTTTTGTAACTGCTTCCTGCAGACAGAGGGGGCAATGTCCCCCTATACTGAGAGTGAAATCCCCTGGCTATCATAACTAATGAATCTTCTGGGAGAGTATGGGTTTTTGTGCATCTTTCTTGTTCTGTGGCAACCCCTTGATAAGCTGTCAATGTCTCATAAGGACATCTGATTTGTACCATGGCTTGTGCTGTTATTGTCATGGTGCAGCACTTTAAAAGAGAGAAGGAAAGATGAAAACCAGCAAATCCAGGAAGAACTAGAGTGTCTAGCCCCATTAAACAGAAAAATATGGAACAAAGAATGGCACCTTTCCTGGGTGGCAGAAAGTCAAGTAAATTAAATAGGAGATCTCGGGACTAGGTCTATCTCATTTAAAGCTGTAAAAAATTTCCTGGTCTTTGCTAAAGGCAGCCCTCCAGAAGACCGAGAGAAATTTCAAGGCAGTTTCATTCCAATATCCAGGCTTATTTACAATAATTACAAAATCAAGACTTTGAATTCTGCCGCTTAGAGTACATAGAATGAGAAGGTAGCAAAGAGAGAGACTTAGGCAAAGCACAAAGACAGACCACTGACCTCCTGTATGACTTGGAAAGCTTCCCTAGTTAAGCCTTAGAGAATGGCATCAACTGTAATTATTTAACCCTTGAATCTGAGAGTTGAGAGGAACTGATTCTCCACCACACTCCAGGAAGATGGGAGCCATGGTTAAATGAGTGGGCTGAGATTGTATTCTATGGCCAGAGAAGAGGGAAGAGGACAAGGATGGAAAGCAATACTCTTACCTGTAAGACATGCTATCATATCTCTTTGTGGTTGCCAAGCTGATGCCAGACAGACCCGGGAGTTCTCAGAGAAATATGAGACCTTAACCAAGGCCTGGTTCTGAGAGCGTTCTTGACTCAGTTGCAGGAAATAATTCAAGGGCTAGTCAGTGTGTACAGCCAAATAGCTTCAAAAACTCAATGCCAGAGATCCCTGGGAGTTATCTGCTGGATGCTGGAGAGCCCTGGGTATTTTCAGCTGGAAGCCAGGCAGCCCTAAGAATTCTTGGAGAAGTTGAGCCCTCAACCAGGAGGTGAAACCATAAATGTTCTTGACTCAGCCAAAAGGAAGAATTCAAGGACTAGTCTGTGAGTACAGTCCCCCAAATTTAATGAATAGCAAAACTACATACTCAGATGGGGGTGATTGTGGGTATTCTTCAAAAGAAGAGAAATGGCTGCCATACATTGTTACTAATTTCCTGACACATCTTGTTGGGGTCAATCAATAAGTGAACCTCCAAATTCCCTATCTTCCCTGGATCCACCTTCAGTTTTTCAAACTCCTGGGCCAGGTGTGCGCACTTATATTTGTGTAAAACTTTCAGGTTCTGCAGTCTAGTCTCATCACCTGAGTCAGTGGAAACAATAAGCTTGGTTTTGTCTATCTTTGTGGAGTTCGATGCTCATACTTGTAAATATCCAGCCTACTTGTGGTTTTCCCTTTCTGATGCTTTCTCTGTGGACTTCAAGTTCCACATCAGAAACAGACACAGCCTTAAATATATGACATAATCAGCCCCTATATTTATGTAATCCAATTCCTATAACAAACCCTTCTATATATCTCCTATTGGTTCTACTACTTTGGTTGAACCTGACTGACACATCTTGGAAATATTCTATTCCACTTTTACTAAGAATAATTCCAATAATGGGGATAACTGCCTGTAAGATGTGTATAAACAAGGAGTAACATCCTTCTATGAAGCTCCCCCAAGCATGGCTTCATTTTAAAGACATCATTGCAGTTATATGAGTTAGACTTCAGATAATCTATTGATGGGTTTCCTTAAATACTTGAAAGTCTCTGATTACTAACCTTAAAATATAAGTCACTGTGTTTTCAGTTAGGAGGCAACTTAATATCTTGTTTCCTAATAGGAAGTACAAACCTTGAATCATTCATACAGCCCCTTACAATAAAGTATTGGCTACATTGTTGGAGTTCCCCAAGTGGGACCTACATCATTTGGGAGGACAAATTTGACAGTGCCTTCAAAATGGCCTTTTGGCAAGTTGGTAAGCCTTAAGATGCCCATCTCCATTTGACTATCTGATTCCAGTCCTTGTCTTTGGAGGGTTTGCCTGATGTCAATCAGTTAAACCTGTTCTGTTTGTCCTTTGCCAACAGCCCCATTTAGTAACTAATGGCACCACTGAAAGGTGGAACAATGGCTGCAGAAATGGGGGTGGAAATATATCTGAAGGTGACAACAAGTATTTTGTTTGAGAGATACAGGAGTTAAGGCCATCCTTGTTTCTGCTAGATTTCATAGTAAGGTTAAGGGGAAGGGTGATCAAACCATGGTTAGAGTAATAGAGATGGAAGACCTTACAATCAAGTAAATATAATTTCCTAAAACAAGTTGGAGGAATCACATCAGGGCATTTCCTTAATAGGGAAGGCTCAGGGGTAAATGGCTAACTTCTGTTATATACAAAGATCTTTGTAATATGTAGGAGAAAAACATATCAAGCACTCTAGAGAAAAAGAAACAAGGCATAAATAGGAAATTCACTTAAAATATAAAAATGTTCTCTAAACAAATGAAAAGAAGGTCAACCTTATTTATAATAATATAAATGAAAATTAAAACTGAATAGGGATACTTTTTTTATCCATTATATTGGTAAAAATATAGTTAAGTAACTTGACAGTACTGTCTCTTGGCAAAGCTATAGGGAAACAGGCACTCTTATACATTGCTGGTGGAAAAGAAAATTGTGCTACTGTTATGGGGGAGAATTTTGCAATATCTAATAAAGCTATATTGGTCTTTATCTTTCAGTACTGCAAACTCTTTCTCTGAATTTACTTTGAAGAAAAAATCCCAGAAGTATGAAATACAAATGCACAAAATAATTTACTACAGCACTGTATTTAATTGCAAAATATTGGGAACTATATAAATGTCTATACATTCAATTTAAGGGATATATGGTAAATACACAGTTCTCTGTGAACTGAAATGTGTAATTTCCAGATGATAGTAAGTGAAAAAAATCATAGCACAAAAGAGTACTTATAATATGTTATCTTTTGCATTAAGAAGAGGAAATAATAAAATATGCATATATTTGCTTAACTTAAAGAAGGAAACACCAAGTATAAATAAAGCATAAGGCAATCAAAGTATAAGACAAGAAAGTTAATTACCTACATACCTATAAGGAGTGTGGGAAGGTATAACAGGGTAAAAGTCACTCAGAAAGGAAGAGTTATTCTCTGAGTATAATTTTTAAAACAGCAATGAGTTTTTTTTTAAGCTGCAATGAATTTTGAAAGAATTTTAATGTTTTATGTAAACAAAAAATAAATTAAATTTACAAGGATGGAAAACAACTAAAACCAATGGAAAAAAATGTATTTCAAATGAAAAACAAAACCATTCTGAAAGGACAGGAAGGGAGGCAAAGAATCCAAGTCATTTATGAACACACTGAACAAAGTATTTAACTATATACCCTCAATCATGGTGAGGAATGGGAACAAAAATCAGATCTATGATATTTTTAATGGAATATTCTAATGGTTTTGGTATAGCAATCATGAAACCATTTGAGATGGACGGTAGGATTGAATAAAAGATTAAATATATTGTTGTAGTTTTAACCATAACCTTGACTGTGGGACAAAAGAGGTACTAATATAGAATGGGCAAAGGGAAGGAGATGTATTGGACCAGGAGTTAGTGGTCTGAACAAGTCATTTATAAAATAAGTATATGTGACTTGCATTCAACACAGGAGATGTGGATTATTTTGTGCCTACTACTTCCAAGCATTCCCGCTAGTACAACTATTAATCCTGGAAATAATGCAAAAGGAAGCAAAAAGATAACTTTGATGGAAAGAGGAAGGCGAAAATGTTAAAGACCACAGGATTCAAAGAACAACATATAAGCAGTGTTGTGTCATAACATCCCTACCCAATAGATGAATGTGACCAAGGTCAGGCATTTCCTGACATGTTCCTGGCATCAGAAGGCAGCACATTCCCCAACAGCACCAGGCAAGCTGGGCAGCAGTGGCAAAGTATTATTAATCCAAGAGCCCTGCTGGCAATAGGGAGCTGTTTTAATATGCTAAGACTCATGAAATGCAATGTACCAGAATTAGTTTGCTTTTACAGTGAGGATTTATTAACTCACAAGTTTATAATTCTAAAGGCTACTAAAATGTCCAAAACAAGGTGTCAACAGACAATGCTTTCTCGCTGTAGTCCAATTATGGATGATCCTCAGCTCCTCTATCACATGGCTAGACACATATCAGTGTCTGCCGATCATTCTCTCCTCGATTTTATTGCTTTCAGCTTCTTGCTTCAGTGGCTTCCTCTCTGAGTTTCTGGGTGCACCCTTGTCTCTCAACTTCTCTGCTTTTTAATGTGTCTCCTCTCTGTCTTCTCCTCTTATAAAGTACTCCATTAAGAGGATTAAAACCCTCTTGGGGCACACCTCAACTGAAATGACCTTGTCAAAGTTCCCACTCACAATAGGTCTGCACCCACAGGAATGGATTAAAGGAACATGATCTTTTCTGAGATACATACAGCTTCAAACCATCATAGCAATCAAGAGAAATGAACTCTTTCCCCATCAAGACTGAGACTCACAACCCAACTGAGAGAAAAAGGGTGGCATTTGCAATGTTGATCCTACCATAACAAGCAGTTTGAACAAGATGCACTCTCTCCCTGCCAGATTGGAGGCTCCATTTGCCCATCAAAAGATTCTGTGGTGAGTGGGATGGCTTTGCAAATGAGAATGCTACTAAAAGTACCAGATCCTGAAAGCACCTTCCTTCTCTGAGGGGCCTAAGGCTAAATTCATCCTTTATGAAGACTCGCTAGATACTTACAATATTCAAGAGAATGTGATACTGTCAGAGAAACAGATACATAGATCAATGGGACGGAAGAGAACCCATAAATAGAGTCACCCACAAACATGCCCAAATAAGCCATTTTTAGGCATTAGAAAACCAATTAAATTGAAACCTTACCAACAAATGGTGCTGGAGCAATTGGACATCCAAAGGCAAAAAATAATGACCTTGCGTTGTACCTCACACATTGTATGAAAATAGACTCAAAATTGATTATGTGCTTAAAAGTGTAAACAGTGAGGCAATAAAACTTTTAGAAACATGAGCTTAAAGGAGAAAATCTTTGGGGGTCCAGGGCTGGGCAAAGAGTTCTTATACTTGATACCAAAAGCACAGTGCATTAAAGGAAAAATTGATAACTTAGATTTCATCAAAATGAAAAATATTTGCTATGTGATAGACTATTTACAGGAAGAAAAGACAGCTCATAATTTGGGATTTGAAAAGAAGATATGCAAGTTACATAACCAAAAAAAAGCTATAATTTATGGTGCATAAAGAATTCTCAAGACTCAACAGTAAAAAAAATATGCATTTGGAAAATGAACAAAAGTTCTGATCAGATATTTCATGGAAGAGGAAATACAGATAACAAATAAGCACATGAAAAAATGCTCAGTGTTATTAACCATTAGGGAAATACAATGTAAAATCAAAATTCTATAGCTACCACACAATTATCCAAATGGCTTTAAAGAAAATTAAAAAAATAGTGACAATGCCAAATATAGGTGAAAATGTAGAGAAAAATGAAAAATTCATACATTGCTGGTGGAAATATAAGATGTTATAGGCATTCTGATAAACAGTTTGGCAGTTTCCTAAAGAATGAAATATACACTACCATACAAATCAGCAATTCCATTTCTGGGAATTTACCTTGGAGAAATGAAAACTTATGTTTACAATAAGCTTGTACATAAGTGAACATAGTGGCTTTAATCATAGTAGCCAAAACTTGGAATCAGCTCAAATGTCCTGCAATAGGTGAATAGTTATACACACTGTCATATATCAATACCATGAAATACTACTGAGCAAATAAAAAGGAATGAACTGGGCTATTGATACACACAATGACTTTCATGACTCTTCAGAGACTTATGCTGAGTGAAAAAAAAAGCCAATATCAAATGGTTATAAACTGTATGATTCCAGTAACATGACCGCCTTTAAAGGACAATCTTATAGTTATGGAGGGCAAGGTCAGTAGTTGCCAGCATCTAAGAATAGGGAGTGGTGGTAGGTAGGAGGGTGTGGTTATAAAAGAGCAGCATGAGAGATCCTTGTAATGATGAAACATTATTTTGACTTCACTATTGGATAAAAAACTGCATGAAACTAAACACACACACACACACGCACACACGCACAAACGAATCCAAGTAAAACTGGAGAACTGTGAATAAGATCAAGGATTCTATAAATGTCAATATTCTGGTTGGGAAAGTGAACTATATTATTGCAAGATGTTACCGTTCACAAAACTGGGTAAATGATATGGAATCTCTGTAGTATTATAGCTGCATGTGAATTTACAGCTATCTATAAAATGTTTAAGAGAAAAATCCATTGAACATATATTTTACCTGCAAAATAAAAATAATGAAAATGTTTTAAATTAGCATATGTACAAATACACATGCATGTGTGCATGTATATTTATGTATACATGTGCATGTGTATATCTTTGTGTGTGTGCAGAAAGAGTTCTCATATAATATAACAAACAAAGCAAAATGTTAAAAAGAGGTGAATCTAGGTGGGCCACGGTGGCTCAGCAGGCAGGAATGCTTGCCTGCGATGCCAGAGGGCCCGGGTTCGATTCACGGTGCCTGCCCATGTAAAAAAACAAACAAACAAACAAACAAAAAAAGAGGTGAATCTGTATAAAAGATATATGGTTGTTCTTTACACTGTTTGCAACTATTTATTTTTCAAGTTTGAAATTATTTCCAAATAAAAAGCTAAACAATTATGAAGATTTTTATATCTTGCTTAGGAATAATTTCCAGGTTTTATTAAGTGAAGAAAGCAAACTTCCAGAGGGTGTTCAAATTACACAACATTTTTAAAGAATGAAGTGGAATATGAATATGCATTTTTTCCAAAAGACAAAACTGGAAGGATAAGTATAATACTAGTGAACTAATGAAAATTATTATTATAGGGGAGAAAAAGAATATAGAAGATGGCAGAGATAAGGGATGGAAATGCTTCAATATTTGCTTTTTTAAAGTTTTTATTATGTGACCTTGTAAATACATATTCATTTTTTACTTTAATATTTTTTTCAACTTTTTCAAAAGCAGTTTCATTGAGATATATTAACATATGAGTGTTCCTATTTCTCCACATCATCTACAACACTTGTAGTTTCTGCTTTTTAAATAATATCCATTTTACTAGGTGTGAAATTACGTTTCATTGTGGTTGATATTTTCATTGGACTAATAGCTAGTAATGTTAAACACCTTTTCAGGTGCTTTTTATCCATTTATAGTTCCTCTTTGGAAAAATGTCTATTTGAGTCTTCTGCCCATTTTTAATTGAGTTTGTTTGTCTTTTTATTGTTGAGTTTAGGATTTTTAAAATATATTCTGGATAGTGAACCCTTATCAAATATGTGGTTTATAAATATTTTCTCCAATTGAGTTGGTTACCTTTTCACTTTCTTGACAAAGTCCTTTGAAGCAAAAATGTTTTTTTTTTTTAATTTTGACGAGGTCCTGTTTGCATATTTTTTTCTTGTAGTGCTTGTATTTAGGGTTTAATGTGTCAGAAACTATTGCCTACCATACAATTTTGATATTGCTTCCCTACATTTTCTTCAAGGAGTTGTATAGTCCTGGGTCTGATATTTAGGACTTTAATCCATTTCGAGATATCTTTTGTATAAAGTGTCAGATAGTTTTCCTCTTTCATGCTTTTGTAACGGGGTATTCAGTTCTCCCAAAACCATTTGTTGAAGAAATTGTTCTGCCGCAGTTGTGTGGACTTGGCAACCTTGTTAAATATTACTGGCATACATGTGAGGATGTATTTCTGAACTCCCATTCCATTGGATCTATCTCTATACATTACCATGTTGTTTTGATGACTGTAGATTTGTAATACGCTTTAAAGTCATAACGTGTGAGTCTTCGAACTTTTTCTTTTTCAAGTTGTTTTTGGCTATGTGGAGACACTTAACCTTCGAAATAAATTTTATAATTGACTTTTCCATTTCTGCAAAGTAGGTTGTTGGAATTTTGATTTGGATTGCATTGAATCTATAAATCCTTTTGGGTAGAATTGATATCTAAATGATATTAATCTTCCTGTCTATAATCATGTAATGTTCCTCCATTTATTTAAGTCCGCTTTCATTTCTTGTACCAATGTTTCATAGTTTTCTGTGTGCAAGTACTTTACATCATTGGTTACCTTTTTTCCTAGATATTTGATTCTTTTTGTAGCTCTTTGCAATGAAATTTTTTTCTTGATTTCCTCCTCAGGTTCCTCATTAATGTTGCATACAAACAATACTGGTTTTTGAATGTTGATCTAATATCCCCCCACCTTGCTAAAATCACTTATTAGCTCTAGTAGTTATGTTGTATATTTTTGAGACTTTCTCTGTATAGCATCACGTCATCTTCAAATAATCAAAAAATATATATGTTTTCCTTTCCAATTTGAATGCCTTTTATTTCTTTTTCTTGCCTAACTGCTCTAGCTAAAACTCCTAGCGCAATGTTAAATTACAGTGGTGACAGTGGACATCCTTGTCTTTTTCCCAATCTTGAGGGAAAGCATTCAGTCTTTCACCATTGACTACGATATTAGTTATGACCATATATATATATATGCCCTTTATCATGTTGAGGAAGTTTCCTTCAATTCCTATCTTTCAAATTGTTTTATCAAGAAAGGATGCTGGAGTTTGTCAAATGCCTTTACTGCACCAATTGAGATTATCATGTGTTTATCCTGTTCAATCTGTAAATGTTTGATATTACATTAATTGATTTTCTTGTGTGGAAATGCACTTGAATTCCTGGAATAAGTTTTAATAGTTCAAGGGGTATAATTTTCAAAGTGTTTTTAAATTATATTTGTAAGTATTTGTTGAGGAGTTTTGCATCTGTATGAATTAGAGAAATTGGTCTAAATTTATTTTATTGTAGGATTTTAATTTGACGTTGGTAGTAGGGTGATGTTGCCCTTATTGAATGAGTTAATTAGTGTCCCCTCCCCTTCAATTTTATGGAAGACTTTGAGCAGACTTGATATTAATTCTTTCTGGAATTATTGGTACAATTCACCTGTGAAGCCATCTGGTCCTGGGATTTTATATCTTGGGAGGCTTTTGATGACTAATTCAATCCTTTCTGATTGGTTTGTTGATGTCTTCTCTTTCTTCTAGAGTCACTGCAGGTTGTTCATGTATTTCTAGAAATTTTTCTATTTCATCTAAGTTTTCTAATATGGTAGCATCCAGTTTCTCATAATATCCTTTTATGACACTTTTTATTTACATGGACTCTGCAGTAATATATCCCCTCTCATTTGCATTTGCATATTCTCTCTTTTTGCCTTTGTCAGTCTAGCTAAGTGTTTGTCAATGTATTAGTCTTCCCAAAGAATGGACTTTGGGTATTGCTAATTTTCTTCATTGTCTTTTTATTCTCAATTTCATTTATTTCTGTTCTAAACTTTGTTATTTCCTTCTGTTTGCTTTAGGGTTAGGTAGCTGTTGTTTTTCTAGTTCCTCCAAGAGTGCAATTAGGTCTTTGATTTTAACTCTTTCCTTTTTTCTAAATATAGGCAAAAAGGGCTATAAATTTCAGTCAATACTGCGTTTGCTGCATAAGTTTTGATATACTGTGTTCTCACTCTCACTTGTCTCCATATATTTACTGATTTCTCTTGCAATTTCTTCTTTGACCTACTGATTGTTTGCGTGTGTTGTTTAAATGTCATATATGTGTGGATTTTAGGCTTTCTTACCTGTTATTGATTTCCAGCTTCATTCCATTATGATTAGAGAGAGAACTTTGTTTAATTAAAATCTTCTAAAATTTATAGAAAATTGTTTTGTGACCCAAGACGTGGAGAATCTTAGAGAATCATCCATAAGCCCTTGAGAAATATGTACATCCTGCTTTTTTAAGCTGCAAAGTTCTGTGTGTCTGTTAGGTCTAGTTCATTCATTGTATTTTTCAACATCTCTTTTTCCTTATTGTTTCCCTAGCTGGGTGTTCTACTATTTATTAGATTGGTATATTTATTATAAAGATATCTATTTCTCCCTTCATTTTTCCTAGTGTATCCTCATGACTTTTGGGGCACCATGGTTAGATGCGTAAATATTTATCTTTCTGGTTTCTCCTTGGATGGGTGTATGTTTTATTAATATATAGTGTCCTTGTTTGTCTCATGAGAGATTTACATTTAAAATTTACTTTGTCCAATGTTTGTATAGCTACCCCAGTTCTCTTGGTTACAGTTTGCAGACAATTTCTTTTTCTAACCTTTCACTTTCAAAATATTTGCGTCTTTGGGTCTAAGGGGAGTCTCTTATACAAAACATATAGATGGATCATGGTTTTTGTTTTACCTATTCTACCAATCTATGTCTCTGATTGGGGAATTGAAGCCATTAATATTCAATGTTATCACTGCAAAGGTGGCACTTACTCAACCACTTTATCCTTTTGTTTTTATATATCACATCTTATTTGTTCTCTCTTACACTTTTAGTTACCCTTGTTGATAGTGTTCATTTCTACACTCTACTCCAAGCCTCTCTCTCTTTTCTTCTTTTTCTTTTCAGTTTGCAGGACTCCCTTTAGTATATCTTGTAGGTCAGGTCTCTTGTTGACAAAATCTCTCAGCTTCTGTTTATCATCTGTGAATATTTTAAATTCTACTTCATTTTTTAAGTACAGTTTTCACAGATAAATTATTTTCGGCTGGCAGTTTTCTTTTCAGTACCTTAAATATATCATACCACACAATTCTTGCCTGATGAAAAATAGGAACTTAGTCTTACTGTTGTTCTCTTGTATGTGATAAATCACTTTTCTTTTGCTGCATTCACGATTCTCTATCTTTGGCATTTGACCTTATGACTAGTTTGTGTTTCATAGTATGTCTATTAGTGTTTATTGTGTTTGGAATAATTGTACTTCTTGGACACATATATTTATGCATTTCATAAGAGTTGTGAAAATTCCAGCCATTATTTCCTCACACATTCTTTCTACCACTTTTTCCTTTTCTTCTCCCTTTGGGATATGCATGATGTATATTTTTGCGTGTTTCATGCTGCCATTCAAATCCCTAAGGCCCTGCTCAGTTTTTCCCATTCTCTTCTCTATTTGTTCTTCTGTTTGTATATTTTGATTGTCCTATTTTCTAGTTCTTTGCTTCTTTCTTCTGCCTGTTTTAAATCTGTTGTTTTATGGTCTAGTGCAGTTTTAATCTTATCTATGTGCTTTTCATCACCTTAATTTCTGTTATGTTTCTTTCCTTACTCCCAAATCTTTTTTATGCTCATCCAGTGTCATTTTAATATCTTTTCTTTTTTTGCCATGTTTTTCTTCATCTCCTTGAATTGATTTAGGGGATTTGTATGAACATCTTTGTTCCAGATTCTGTCTCCTCTGTGTTTTAATTTGTTCCTTTGACTGGGTTATACCTTTCTATTATCATAGCTTGTAATTTTTTGCTAATATCTAGGCACCTGATTATCTTGTGGTGCTTACTCTGAAGGTAAGATTCTCTCTCTTGACTAGGGTTTTATTTTTGACACTTGGTTCAACTAATTCTCACCTTTAAGAATTGCCTGTGTTTAACTGATCCGATTTTTTCAGCTTTTCTTCATCCAATTCTTACCCTGGGTGTGTGATAAAATTTTTAAATTGACACTATCTATGCAATCGTTTTACCCCCAGGAGAAATCTTTCTTTCCTCTGTTACTTTTCCATGAATCTTGATCTTTTCTGTTTGCATTTGCTTTGCATCTATAATGTTCTCTCCACTCCATTCATTACATCTAGCTGCTATTATCTTGAGGCAAATTATGAAAAGAGGGCCATCCCGGAGAGGACTTTCTCGTCAGTATTTCCCAACCAAACTATAGGCAGGGACTCATGAGTGGGGCACAGATCAGCACCAAAGAGTCTTTGGGAGGGGTCTGGAAAGATGCCAAAAGATTTTTAGGTGGGTCTCAAAGCTGCATTTCCTTGGTCTACCCAGCAGGTTGTTCTCTTCAGCATACAGTTCCCCAGAACACTACGGTTTAAACTGTGTCTTTAAACCTCCATTGGCTTCACCCTTGTCAGAATCAGGTTTGTAACAATGGTTATGGCAGTCCCTATTTGGGATGGGTTGAGTTGCATCTCAGAACCAGGACCCAGTGATCAGAATTCACTGAACAAAGGCAGTAATCAGTGCTCAGTTCTGCCATCACTTACCCTCTCCCCCATTCTTGGGCAAGTGGACTTCCACAACCCTCTCCATCCACAGCAGCCTGCCAGGGGTTTGACTCTTAGTAAGCCAGCTTCAAGAGTATGGGAGGGGCCCTGTGGAGCATGCTACTCACAGTTCTTCAGTTTTTCAGGGTCTTCATACTGCTCTTAACAGCTGTTGTGACATGCTGTCCTTGTCTACAGACCTCAGCAGGTTTTTTGAGGTAATTCTTGCCTGTTCACTAGCTATTTTTGGAGGAGTAGTGATCCTGGAAGCTCCTTATTCTGCCATCTTTCCTAGAAGTTCTCTCAATATTCAACATAGTTTTTTAAAAAAGTATATATAAGAATAAAAGCAGAGTTATTCTAAAGAATCTAAAACAAACTAAAATCTATTTTTACTATCATTTCAAAGTTCAGCAATGAAGAGAACATCATTTGTTTTATGTAGAAATGACATAATACACATTTTCTTGAAGTGCAACGTGTGGTGTCAATAATATTCTATTAATTGAAGAACTCTATGAAACAGAAGCATATGTAGAATTGGTTTTGATATAATGTCAGTTCATTATTGCAACTGAGCAAGCTGTAATATTCTACCTACTAGAATAGTGATCAAAATTTACCAGTATTATGATATTTATAGGAGAGAGCAACTAAACTACATAGTTTTTCCTGGTGAAGCTGACGCTGAATACAAAGAAAATTCACATGGCATTATGAACTTTCTATGTTGTGAATCATCAATTGGATTTAAGACATCCTTGAGCATTCAAGGTATCCAATTTTAAAATCACCGGTTGTCCTGGAATAGTATTGAATTGCTCTTTGTAAATTAGTCTCTAAATAATGGTTATACTTTGTCCAAAATCAATTATGAATCTTACATCAAAGTATTTAATGAATGTAATTCCCCATAAACTGCAATTTGAATATATAAAGCACTGATTTAGAGAAAGTTTATCTTGAAAAGATTTGTGGTGTGTCTTTTGTCTAATGGGGTGGAACACAATGAGATTGAGTGGAAGTCCACTAGGTATTAGAAAAAGGTGCATATGAAAATATATGCATTTCAACACTTAAATATTTCAAAATAAGAAAACCAAAAGTGAAAGTAAAATCAGTAATATCCTTCATTAACAAAATTTTTCTCTGAGTTATCAGATATGTCATAGCTGCAGGTTCCTTATAGCAGTGGAAGTATGCTCTCACACACATTAATACTTAGAGAGAAGCCAATTGATGGGATCAAATAGTTCAAACTTACTAATTGTAACAAGCAACTTTGAAAAGAATATCATAACATTTTATAACTAAAATTAAATAACACCATATTGAAGAATATTAATTAAGAAAAATAAAATTGACAATGCAATAAAGAGAGATAGAGAAAAGAACTGAATAAAATGTATGACTATGCGTTACTGATAATTAATATGATTATGATAGTTTTAATATTTAGATAATTAATCTAAATAAAGTTGCTTTATTTACATGAATATATTGCTTTACTTTTCTATAAATAATTTTAGTTTTGAAAACAATTTTGCATATTAATATTTTTAAGTCCCTCAAAAAATTAAAGCCAGCCAGTTGGACCACAAATAAATATTTTAAATGCATAATTTTAATTGATTTTAGTGTTCTCTTCCACTCTCAAAAATATCCTAGCCTGTATGATAAATCTTATGTTCATACTAGCTATATCCCCATTAGGTGAAAAGTGGATGGGGAACTTTATAATAGATGCATCAGGTTGTCACCACCAGAATTTGCATTAAAGTACATCAATAAATAAATACACTTTTTTCAGGTTATCTATGCCACAGTCCTATTCAAATGGAGCAAGACATGAACAGTTAAGTGAATTCCTGTTTCTAGTTTCATACAGTGGAAAAATCAATGAATGGTAACCATTCAAGTAATATGGTATATGGATATAATCATCATGATAACAGCTATTTCTATTAATTTAGCTCCGCATTGCATTTTAATCTTGATAGAAAGACAAAATACCCATTAACAGATCACTCCTTGAGTTGAGCACCTAATAAATCTACATATTTATATGAATATATTAACTTAATTTTTCAAAATTAAATTTTAATGAGCAATATTTGGTTTAAAATTTGTCAAACCATTAACTCAATGTTCCATTTTACAGTTTTTGTCATAAAGAATCAAAATGGTCTGTAAACCAAAAAGTGTCATATTAAATAACTTCCTTTTAAGCTTTTTAAAATCACTTTGAAGAAGCAAATTACTACATTTTTGTTTATAGTATGTTAATACCACCAACAGCCCAACGTATTATAAATGATGATAATAATGACTCTTGAAATATATTAATTTTCTTGCCAAGAAAATAATTATGTATAAAGCCACTCTGGAAGTAAATCAAAACATATCTCCTTTCCATTTTGTAAATTTTATCTTTCCAAAGGCAAATCATCATTAAAAAATAAAACTTAGGGCGGCTGCCGTGGCTCAGCAGGCAGAGCTCCGACCTGCCATGCTGGAGGTCTGAAGTTCAATCCCTGGTGCCTCCGGCCCGTATGCAAATTAAAAATAAATAAATAAATAAAATAAAATAAAATAAAACTTAAAATAAAAGAAAGGAGATAACTAAATCAAATTGTTATACATCATCTTTCAAATACTCCATTGGAAGATACATGACAATGTTTGAAGATGTCTATGATTTTACTGCATTTATAATTTGTTTCTGTGGCTTATTGACTAATATATTGCATTATGTGTTTTGGTAATTGAATGAAATGAAAAGTGAAATTAAAAAAGATGCACAGTTACTTTCTCTTTATTGGGTGTTTTTGTTCAACTTTTTGTGTTGTCTTCCTATGGAATGTTAAAATTCAAGGAAGCCTGTGCAGATGATATTTAAAATGCTTTTGTCTAAGCTGTTTCAGTCCACAGGATGGCTTGCTATCTTTAAAGAAATACTTAAAAGCAAGATGATGTTGACATAGTTTGTGGTTTTTTTCAGGCTTAAATAAATGGAAAATATATTGACATTTAATAAGTGATATGTCTTCAGGTTTTTTTCGTTCGTTTGTTTGTTTTTGCGTGGACAGGCACCGGGAATCAAACCTGGGTCTCCGGCATAGCAGGCAAGAATTCTGCCTGCTGTGCACCTTCGGTTTTAATTAAATATTTTACTAGGTCTCCTAAAATGTTGCCAAAATCACCACTGGCATTTTTTTAAACCACAAAAATGATTATTCCTCAACTAACAACACCTTTGGTTTCATAAATTTCCAAGAGGAACATCGTGTTAAATGATATTCAGTTGAGATGTATGATTTAGTGTTTCCACACCTGGCTGGAGATACCAGAGCTGCTATATTCAACCAAAGAAACCCTTATAAGTTGATATTCTATTTTATAATTATTGGCCCAGAAAAATCAAGGGGTTGAAAAAATAACCACCTTAATTAAATATGTAATTGAAGTGTCAATCAGCGATTTTTTAATGTGCTCTTGTAATTCATACTGGTAGGGGACTATACAGAGAGAGAGAGACTGGGTGCATGGATGTATAGCTGAAGAGACAATAGCAACAAAACGCACACACTTTAAATTCAGTTACATAATGTTTATTAACCCACCTATATAAAATATGGGAGAATGTGTGGAGGGATTATAGGAAGTTGGTAGAGAGCTCCAGGACTCAGTCCTTCCACCAAAACCATTATTAAACAGGAAGAGACCATCTGAAACTACTATTTTGAAACTACAGAGGGCAGAAAAACACTGTGCAGCATCCAGGGAAGAGTCAGGATGACAAATTATGGCAAAGAACAGTGAAATGTTCTTCTTCCTAGTAGCTATCGGTGTCCATCCCCCACTCATGTGGTAGGCTGCATGGAGTCCAGTTTCTCCCTGGCTCTTTGGTGTCAGAAGGTGATGTAAAAATCATCTTACCCAAGACTAAGGATTGCCATGACCAATCAATAACCATAGCTTTTGATCAGCTTCAAAATCACTGGGGGTTGGGTTAAAAGGGCAGACATTTTATCAACCCATCCCAGACAAGGGCAGGAGTCGAGGATATTTAAAGACACTATCCTTCCTCAAGCATGAAAGGGACACTTCATTGAAGGTTTCCATTTCCTGGGAAGGCCAAGAAAGCTCAGCTTGGGGAGCCATGGAAGAAGTTCTTAGAGCACTTGCTGGTCTGCTCTTTAGGGTAGTTTGGAGCCGGTATGCACACTATTCATGGGTATCTGGCCATGTTCAAGTTGTGACAGACTTACTTAGGAAAGCATTCTCTGGCATGCCCCTCCTTCCAGACTTTGGTCTCCAGATAAAAGCAACCTGAGACAAATAAAGGAGAGTTCAAAACTATAGAGGCAGAAAGTCTCAGACAAAAGCCTGCTGGTTTCAAATACCAAGGGGAGGAAATCAGAGGGGGAAAAAGAGGGGACAACAAAACTCCTGTAACTGTGGTCTCTCTCTCTAAGCCACCTCGGCAGGTGAACTCAATGCCATCCTTCGTACATGGGACATGACTTTCAGGGTTGTAAATCTCCCTGGCAACATGGGAAAGAACTCCTGGGATGAACTGTGACCCAGCATTATGGGATTGAAAAGCTTCTTGATGAAAACAGGGAAGAGAGAAATGAGACAAAATAAAGTTTCAGTGGCTGAGAGACTTCAAATAGCATTGAGAGCTTATCCTGGAGGTTATTCTTTTGTATTATATTGATATCTTTTCTTTTAGTTTATGGTGTATTAGAGTGACTGAAGGGAAGTACCAGAAACTGTTGTGTTCCAGTAGCCTTGATTCTTGAAGACAATTCTATAATTACATAGTTTTTACAAAGTGACCATGTGATTGTAAAAGCCTTTTGTCTGATGCTCCTTCTATCCAGGATATGGACAGATGAGTAAAAAAATGGTTAAAAAATAAATAATAAGGGGGATATAGGGTAAAATAAATAAGGTAGACGGAAATACTAGTGGTGAATGTGAGGGAGGGGTAAGGGGTATGGGATGTATGAGTTTTCTCTTTTTTCTTTTTTTTTCTGGAATAATGCAAATGTCTTACCAAAGGATCATAGCTATGAATACACAGCTATGTGATAATATTGTGAGCTATTGATTGTATACTTTGGTTGGATTGTTTATGTTGTGAATATTTGTCAATAAAAATATTTAAAAATAAACTCCTGTAAAAAAATTTTAAATATAACTTCCCGGTAAACCGGGGAACCACAATACAATTAACAAGCAAAAGACCAGGACACATTCTAGCTTTAAAAGTAGTGGGAAAACCTTGAACACTGCATTCTTAAGCACACCTAACTGAAAGGAGATCTGAGAAACTCAGGAAAGTCTCTGTTTTATCAAAGCTTATAAAAATCAGGCAAGAGATATCACAGGGAGTAAATACCAGAGTTAATACTTTAAAATACTAAAATGTACAGTGTACAAACAAATAAGGAATCAGAAAATGATGGCCACCCAAATGAAGAGGGTAAAAATCCAGAAAACACCAATGAAGAAATTTAGAATATGGACATACCAAAAAATCCTTTAAAAAATGATCTCAAAATTCCTCAAAGAGATATAGGAAAATATAAAAAAAGAACTAAAGGATATAAAAAATGTAATGAACAATATGAGAATCTTAGAAAAGAGAGAGAAATTTTTAAAAAGAACTAAAGAGAACTACAGGAGTTGAAGATCATGATAATTGAAATGAAAATTTCTGAGGACTGTTTCACAACACATCGGAAATGGAAGAAGAAAGTAGCAGTGAACCCAAACACAAGACACTTGTAATGAGGCAGAATGAAGAGCAGAAATACAAAATAAATATTAAAACAAAAATATCCAAAAATACCTCCAGGATACCATAAAGACTACCAATATATGCATTGGGGAGTATCAGCAAGACAAGAAAGAGAGAAAGGGGCAGAAGGAATATTCAAAGAAATTGTGAAAGTAAACTTCTTAAACTTAGCAAAAAATTTGAATATGTACATTAACAAGTCTAGAGAGCATCAAACAAGATAAACATGGAGAAAATGCACACCATCATAGAGTGATCACACTATCAAATGCGAAGGACAAGTGGAAAATACTGAAAATGGAAAAAGAAATGGGTTGTATACAAGGTAGCCCCAATTACATTGGGTGCTGATTTCTCATCAGAAACCATGGAGACTAACAGGCATTAGGTTGAAATATTTACTGTGCTGATAGAAAACAACTGTAATCAAGAATTTTATATCTAGAAAGTATTTATTTCAAAAAATGAGGGAAAGAGTAAGACATTGTTAGATAAACAAAACCTCAGAGAGTTCATCATCACCAGACCTGCCTTAAAAGCAATCCTAAAGGGAGTTCTTCAGAATGAAAGGAAGGGACACTAAACAGTGTTCAAAGCAGCATAAAAGAGATAAAGACCTCAAATAAAGTAAATCATTTTGGTAATTATAAGTGCCATTATTATTGTAGTGTATTATTTGATAGATAACTCCACTACTTAAAATATGAGAAAAAAAATTATGTCAAAACAGATATGAGGGATAAAGACTGTCATTTTATACTGATAAAAGGGATGATTTAACAAGAAAATATAGCAATTACATATATGTATGCACTTGACAACAGAGCCAGAAAATATAGAAAGCAAATACTGACAGATTAAGAGAGAGAAATTGAGAGTAGTATAGTAAAACTAGGAGACATTAATACACCACCTTCAATAATGGATATGACATCAAGTCAGAAGATCAGTAAGGAAATGCAAGATTTAAACCATACTCTAAACCAACTAGACCTATCACCCATATATAGTACACGTCACCAAAAAATAGCAGAATACAAATTTTTCTCAAGTGTATATGGATCATTCTCCAGGATAGACCATATGGTAAGTCACAAAACAAGTCCCAATAATTGAAATTAACACAATGTATAATCTCTGATCACAATGAAATGAACCTAGAAATCAGTAACAGAGTGAGAAATGGAAAATCCACAAATATTTTGAAGTTAAAAAGCAATAATCTTTAACAATAAGTTAAAGAAGAAATCACAAGAAAATTTGGAAATATCTTGAGGCAAATTAAAATTATATTCAATGTATGAAAACTTAGGGGATGCAGTGGAGGCAGTGCTGAGAGGAAAATCTGCAGCTCTAAATGCTTGCATTTAAAAAAGAAGAAATAATTCAAACCAGAAACCTTACCTCAGAACTGGAAAAACTCAAAAAGGAAGAACAAAGTAAACCCAAAGTGGGAAGAAGGAAGGAACTAAAAAAAAAATCAGATTGGTGATAAATGAAAAAGAAAGGAAAAAAAAAAAACAAAAGAGAATCAACAAAACAAAACAAAGAGTTGGGTCTTGGAAATTATTGATAAAATTGACAAACCTTTAGTTATACTGACAAAGAAAAAAAGAATAAAGATACAGACAACCAAAATCAGAAATTTAAATGGAGACATTGCTGAAATAAAAAGGACTATAAGGATATTATGATTCAAATGAATTGAATCAATAATCAGAACCTCTCAACAAAGGAAAGCCTGGGACTGATGGCTTCACAGGGGAATTCTTCCAAACATTCCCTGAAGACTGAACTCCAATTCTGTTGAAATTCTTGTCTGAAATTGAAGAGGAGGGAACATTCCTAAATCCATTGCATGAGGTCAATGTCACCCTCATACCAAAGTCAGATAAAGATACCACAAGTTAAAAAAACTACAGGAAATACCTCTTATGATACAGATACAAAAATACATTCCAGAAAATAGTGGCAAACTAGATCCAAAAGCATATTAAAAGAACTGTACACCATGATCACATGGGGTTTATCATTGGTATGCGAGGTTGGTTCAAAATAAAGAAAATAAATTAATGTAAGACACCACATTAAAACAGTGAAGGAATTAAAAAAAACACATGATCATCGCAATTGATAGGAAAAAGGCATTTGAAAAAAACAGTACCCTTTCTAAAAACACTTAAAATACTAAAAATAGAAGGAATCTCCTTTCCTCGTGATAAAGGGCATGTATGAAAAGCCGACAGCTAACATCCTACTTAATCGTGAAAGACTGAATGCTTTCACTCCAAGATTTTGAACAAGATATGTATGCCCTCTGTCACTACTGTTATTTACTATTGAATGTAAGTTCTTGCCAAGAATAATTAGGCAAGAAAAAGAAATAAAAGTCCTCTAAATTGGAAAAGAAGTAAAATTAACCTATTTGTATTGGATATGATCCTATATACAGAAAATCCTGAAAACTCTACAGCGAAGCTACTAAAGGTAATAAATGAATTAAGCTAAGTGTCAGGGTACAAGATAAACACTCCCAAACCAGTAACATTTCTATACCACTGAAACCCACGAACAATTGGGAGAAGAAATCAGGAAATAATTCCATACACAATAGCAAATAAGAAAATCAAATATATAAGAATCAATCTATCCAAGAATTCAAAGGACGTGTACAGAGAAAATTACAACATTTTACTAAAATAAATTTCATAAAACCTAAATAAATGGAAGGGCATTCCGCATTCATGCATTGGAAGACTAAATATTAAGATGTCAATTCTTCTTAAAGCAATTTACAGATACAATGCAATTCTAAATGTAATTCCAACAACCTTTTTTGCAGAAATGGAAAAGCCAATCATCAAGTTTATATGGAAGGATAAGTAGCCCCTAGTGGCTAATGTTATCTTGTAAAGGTAAAAAGAAGTTTGAGTACTAATACTTTTGGATCCTAAAAGTTCTTAGAAAGCCACAGTAATCAAAAGAGCATGGTACTGGAACAAGGACAAACATACAGACCAATAGAATCAAGTTCAGTGCTCAGAACTCAGCCAATTTATGGACAGCTGATTTTTTACAATGAGGCAAAGACCAGTTAATTGGGATTGACTAGCTTATTTAACAAATGGTGCAGGAAAAAATGGATCTCCATTTGCAAAAAGAGAGAAGGTGGTACCCTTCCTCACATCTTATACAAAAATTAACTCAAAATCAATCAAGGACCTATATATAAGATCCAGACCTATCAAATTCCTAGAATAAAAATGTAGGGAAGCATCTTCAGAACTTGCATTAGGCAATGTTTATTTAGAATTTACTTGCAAAGTACAAGCAACAAAGGGAAAAATAAATAAATGGGTTTCATCAAAATTAAAAATGTTTGTCCACCAAAGGAATTTATCATGAAAGTAACTTGGCAATCTACACAATGGGAGAAAATATTTGGAAACCATATATTGGATAAAGGTTTAATATCCAGAAAATATAAAGAAAACCATCAACTTAACAGCAAAAAGACAAACAACCTCATGTAAAAATGAGAAAAGACTTGAATAGAACTCTCTTAAGCAGAGGGTGGCACTAAAGCACATGAAATGATATTCAGCATCATTAGCCCTCAGGGAAATGCAAAAAACAAAATGAGATGCCATTTTGCACCCATTAGAATGGCTGCTATTAAGAAAAAAAAAACATAAAATGACAAGAGTTGGAGAGGATGTGGAGAAAAATGAATACTCATTAATTGCTTGTGGTAATGTAAAATGGTGCAGCAGCTGTGGATGACCATTTGACAGTTTTTCAGATATCTAGGTATAGAATAACATGTGACCTAGCAATCCCTCTATTAGATATAACTGCAAAAGAATTGAAAACAGGGTCTCAAATGGATATTTGCAAACTGATGTTCATGGTGGCATTATTCACAATCACCAAACAATGGAAACCACCTATGTCCCTTTACTAATGAATCAATAATTAAAATGTTGTATATACATACAATGAAATATCATTTAGCTAGAAAAAAGAATGATGTATGGAAACATATGAAAACATGTTTGAACCTTGAAGACATAATTTTGAGTGAAATAAGCCAGACAAAATGGAAAAATATTGTACAACCTCACCGATTTGAAATAATTAGAATAAGCAAACTCTTAGAGTCATAATCTAAATTATACGTTAGCATGAAAAGGAACCGGCTGGATGTAGGGAATGGAAAGTTGAGGCTTAAAATATTAGTACCGGGTTTCTGTTTGTAATAATAGAAATGTTTTGTTAATGGATGGTGGAGAGAGTATCACAACACGTGTGTGTGTGTGTGTGTGTGTGTGTGTGTGTGTGTGTGTGTACATATATATATATATATATATATATACATGATTAAAAGGTTAAATGTTAGATGAGATATATGATAACAGTAAATATTTTTTAAAAATCCATTGCACTACACTACACAGTGAAGCTTAACCAAAACTATGGCATATTGTTGTTAGTACAATTATAAAATGTGCTTGCATCAATTCTAACAAATGTTTCATACCAGTGCAAAGTGCTAATAATAGGGCGATATATGGGAAGCCCATATTTTACACACTATTGTTCGTAAACCCACAAATTCTCTAATAAAGAAAAAAGGTGAGAAGATACGATTTTCCAATGCCCCTGTGACCACAAATCTTGCCAATCTCATGATATTTATTAACTTTTCTTATCAAAGTAAGTACATGTAATATTCTGACATCATTATATATTACGAGGTATAGGGTCTATCTAATGTTTACTTCCTACATTTTTTATTATAGATAACTAATTTTTCTTTCCATAGTACGCTTTTATTTTACCCTATTCTTATGTAATAAACTCATTTTCTAAAGTTCATTTTAAAACAGTATTTACTTACTAAAGTTTTTGTACCTTCTAGCCTTTGATTTTAGCCATTGCAAAGTAACATTTGAAAACATAAAAAGCTATCCTGAGCGTGATTGTTAGGTTGTGACACTGAGTGAGGTGGATTTAAACATTAGCAAGTACTTTAAAGATAAATAATTATTAAATACAATTTTGAAGGCTACTGATTTTTTAACCCAATCATACTGCTAATGAAAATGAAGGAGGAGAAAGAGAAGGAGAAGGAGAAGAAAGAGAAGGAGAAGGAGATGGAGATGGAGGAGATGGAGAAGGAGAAGGGGATGGGGAAGGGGAAGAGGAAAGGGAAGAAGAGGAGGAAGAAGAAAAAGAAGAAGAGGAAAAGGAAGAGGAGAAAATATTAAGCTAATTTTAAGATGTGGCTAAAAGAAGCTAATCTATTCTTCACTTCATAAGTGGCAGCAAAATTAAATGGAGACAATCATGAATCACAGTAAGATGGGAATTGTGCAACTAATTGGCTTATTTTCTGTGCTGTCAGAAATCTTCTTAAGCAATTTTCTTCAATTAAAACTGAAGATCAGCATGCTACTTCCTCCACATGAACTATCCATTGCCTGAGGACAAAATAGGCATCCTGGTATGACTCACAATGAATTGTTGGAGACTGGTTTCCACTGGTGAATAATTACAGGAAATTCACAGTAAAATATCAGCATTAAAATGCTCTAAAACTCCATGGTGAAAAAAAACCAGAAAAAATAGCATTATATGAAAAAGTTTGACTGCTTTGGTCACCAATAAGAATTACATCAATCTGCTAGCAAACTTTTTGAAACAAAACACAAAAACAGAAACAAAATATTGCTGCTATATGCTTACCTCTTTTTTGGATGTACATAGCACATTGTTTGCCAAAATGTTACACTAGCTAAAAACTACTAATAGCTTCAAATTGTTTGTGTTCTGTGATTTGAGTTCAAAGAATTCTGTTATTCAATGTGACTTATGCTCTGTTACATCACCTGTTTATATGGGTAGCTGTGGCATATCTTGTCTTTCACATATCAACAACCTTATCAATTGCTCCTAAAAGTGAAAAAAGCACAGAAGTTGCAGGCTGCCATTTTTTTTATGAAAAAAAAAGTTTACCAAGTCAAATGTTCTATTATCTGTAATATTTATATTTCTTTTATATTAATAATGTAGCTATCTGACAAGCATATTTGAAGAACTTCCTGAAAAGTGATTATATCATCAGTGGCAATACCCAATTGCAAAAAAATAAAATAAAATGCTTTGGAGGAAAGTATAAGTTAAGTATTTTTATAAGAGGCTTTTCTGTTTTAGGAGTCTGTTATGTCATATAGCATATTAAATCCATGCAAGAAGAAGGCTCATTATTATGTTGTTATATCTGTTTTATTATATTATCATGAAATTAAATTGGAATCAGGTAACTGCTACAGTGGTAGAATCTTAAGTCTTTTTTAGCTTTTCTTTCAAAGTATTTATTTTGCGATTTTCATAAAGTGGGCATTCAAAAAAGATTGTTGAGGAGAGAGTTTTTTTATTAGAGGGATGAGATTTTTAAAACATAACCACCTTATGTATAATAGAGATTTACAAATGAAGTGGTAAAAGTACATCATAAAAGTAAAATGGCCATATATTTGACACCTCTTGGAAAATAATATTCACAAAATGGTCAATAGCTGCTTAGCTGAATTTTTAGAAGACAAGAGTATCTCTTTGTTCTGTAAAGAATCTTGTAGATGCCCACAAACACAATTTGGAATATGTGAATACATCATGTATTTGTGAATAGAAGCAAATTGAACTTTCTTTTCAGCACATAAGACAAACAAAGCCACATTTGTCCTTTAACTAGTTTAGTTTAATTTGGTTCTGCAGTTGGATTAACTGTTACCACAGGAAGTCCCACATTAAAAGTATGAGTTTCATTGTGGCAAATTTTTATTGTCTTTCTGGTCTTTTTAGTGCTTCATGTTTTTAAAAATTATTTCAATGATTGGGCAGTGTATTAGTTAGGGTTCTCTAGAGAAATAGAATTGACAGGAAACACTCTCAAATATAAAATTTATGAAAGTGTCTCACATAACTGTGGGAATGCAGATTCCAAAATCCGCAGGGCAGACTGTGAAACCAAAGATTCTGATGGAGGCTATGGACGAATTCCACAGGAGAGGCTCACTGGCCAAAGCAGGGAAAGAGAGACTGTATTGTCTGAATCCTCCTTAAAAGACTTCCAGTGATTAGATTAAGCAACACTCACAACAGAACATATTCCCCCTGGCCGATTACAAATGGAATCAGCTGATGGATGCAGCTGATGTGATCATGATTTAATTCTATGAAATGTCCTCATCGCAACAGACAGGCCAGCACCTGCCCAACCAGACAAACAGGTACCACCACTTGGCCAAGTTGACACATGAACTTGACCATGACAGGTGGCATACTCAACAGTATTTATTGTATCCAGAGTAGTTGAAGTATTTAAATCAATAAGCAAATTTTTTGTGTTATAAGTCAAGTATAATCAAACAATGTCTACCATGACTGAATTTAGGTGGGATAGTGACATGTTAAAGATTTTTACAATTGTAGTTATACTGCACTTCTATGATCTGTGAGTCCTGGATCTATAAGATCTAATACCAATGTATCCCTCCCAGTTTTAAAATTCCATGAATGCAGGGTATTAGCTTGTTTTGTTTAACTCAAACCCTAATACCAAGACAGTTTCTAGCAGTATATTGTAGCTCAATATGTATTTGTTGAATGAATGTTTGAATAAGTCATATTAGAATAAAAACAATATGCCAGGATAAATCACCTTCATAAAATGTATCAAATTAATGCTAGTTTTCAAAATTGAAGCATATCAATGAACCATTTTAGGATATTATATCTTAAGAAATATTAATTACCTTTAAGAAATATTTGTTCCTTTTGTTATAGTCTCATAGGTAACTTGTATTTATATTTACTCACACACCCACAAATATTCTAATACTCTGTAACACTGTAGGTAATTTGTGATTTTATTGCCTCTACTAGAGAATATGTGCATCATATTGTTAAAGCTGGTTGAATGATAACTTCACTGTTCAACATTTTTTCACCTTATTTAAGACAGGAAGAAAATGCTGATTTAATTAACAAGCATGTTTTTTCCCCTTAAATCATCAATATCTCTCTTGAAAATATTATGAAAGCCATAAATTTGAATAGTAGTAAAGCATTAAGTAGAAAGTCATTTTATACATTCAAAACTTTAAAATAAGCTTAATTATTTGAAGGTTATTAGATAGAAGACATAGTATCTTGACTTGTTCAGGTAATATGACTCTCATTTATCTTAATAGGACAAGCCAAGAATTAAGTTCTGGAAAATAAAAGCAAAATGTCTTTCCATATATATCTTTTGTTTGTTTTTTACTACTGGTAAACAATGATTTTTGTTGTTAATGTTGCTTTTCTTTATTGTGATGTTTTTAATGAAATAAGTTTGTGTGTATATATCAAAGTGCCATTCTTGATATTCACACATATCCTTCAACTATTACAACAAAAGTACATTTTGTTAATCTCACAAAATTGAGATACGATACATCTGGCATTTTATTTGCATAAACACATAACCTGAAAAAAGTTGAAGTTTTAGTTTTTTAAACCAAAATGTACATGAATAACAAAGCTGTCAACTTGAAGGGGACAGTATAAAAGGTAATATTTAGCTTAATCTTAAGATGCTTCCTGAAATATTTATCATGCTAAGAAGTATAAGTGACACCTCTCCCGAAGATCAAAATTATTCTATTTGGAAAACAAAGAAATGCCAGATCTACTATCCTAAACATTCTTTCCCCTAGAAGACAGCTATGTTTGTAAATCCCAATTTGTTCTAGATGAACTTTTGAGAAGTTTGCTTATTCATTATTAGCATATACTTACATAGAATCATTAAATCCAAAGTTCAGCCTTAGTCAAAATGTATACCTAATCTCATGATGATAATTCAACAAAACACAGTACACACATAATAAGAAAACATAGATGGCAAGCATAATTCATCATTCAGGTATTGCTGTTTAATACCACTACTATTAGCTGACAGTTATTGAGAGTTTTCAGCATTCCAAATTCTGTATAGTTTTCTTATATAATCCTATATTATCTTTCAACCACAGAATATTTCTTTGAGCTAAATAATATCATCTCTCTTTCACACATGAAGAAAGTATCAGTCATTGCAGTATTTTAGCTGAAATATGAAGAAATTGTGATAAGGCATGTATTTAAAATAACAAACCTAAATGATTTTAATAGAGGCTTTTTTCTTTGGTAGGACAAAATTCCATAGCCTTAATGATAAATTGCTAATAGGTGATGCTTATGTCTTCTTTAATGAAACTGGGATTAGAAAGATCAGTACAAATTATATTTGTATAAAAGGATTTTAGTTGGCACTATTTTAAACTTAATGAACTCTTAGATCAATGTTAAATATATTAGATACAATGGCAATGCATGTCTGCACCCAGCTGTAGCAGTAGAAGGTTATGGGTAATGAGAAACAGCAAACCAACAAAAGTCCAGACAAACAGGGATTTATATCTGAAAGGTCCAAAGAAATCTAGGAGCAAACATAACATATCAGAACTGTTTTTTACCTGAAGAATCAAGTGTTAAACATTTCTTCAGAATGGCACTGGATCCAGATGCATTGGCTCTTGTTTTCCTGGAAATCTGGCCAAAGGTAGTGGCCTCCCAAATATTAAGACCTTGGTATGGAGGTGGAAATCTCTACAATAATCAAGATAGAACCCAAGTTTCTGAATATCATTGATGCCAAGGCTAGAATTCACTCACTTAGAAACAAACACACTCAGTTTCTGGAAGTAAGAAACAATATAGCAGCGCAATCACAGGAAAGGAAGCAAAAGGCAATTTTTTTAGAACATAGCACCATGTGCTGGTTTGAAATGATGTGTGTACCCTAGAAAAGCCATGTTTTAATCCTAATCCTATTTTGTAAAAGCAGCTGTTTCTTCTAATCCTTATTCAGTATTGTATGTTTGAAACTGTAATGAGATCATCTCCCTGGAGATGTGATTTGATCAAGAGTGGTTAAGATGGATTAGGTAGAGGCATGTCCCCACCCATTTGGGTGGGTCTTGATTAGTTTCTGAAGTCCTATAAAAGAGGAAGCATTTTGGAGAGAGATTCAGAGAGAGCAGAGAAGAATGACATAGCCACGAGAAGCAGAGAGTCCATTAACCAGCGACCTTTGGAGATGAAGAAGGAAAATGCCTCCCAGGGAGCTTCATGAAACCAGAAGCCAGGAGAGAAAGCTAGCAGATGACGCCATGTTTGCCATGTGCCCTTTCAGCTGAGAGAGAAGCCCTGACCATGTTCACCATGTGACTTCTCACTTGAGAAGAGAAACCCTGAACTTCATCGGCCTTCTTGAACCAAGGTATCTTTCCGTGGATGCCTTAGATTGGACATTTCTATGGACTTAATTAGGACATTTTTTTCAGCCTTAGAACTGTAAACTAGCAACTTATTAAATTCCCCTTTTAAAAGCCATTCCATTTCTGGTATTTTGCATTCTGGCAGCTAGCAAACTAGAACACACCAGGTCACAATTGGACCAGCAGGATATTGACTTGGTGTTAAGTAAGCTGATTTAGGAATGCATTGAACTTTCTATTTCACCTACCAAAGAGCCAGATAGTCTCCGAATCTAAGAAGGTTTGAGCCTTGGATATAAAGGGAACCACTGGTGAAATCTGGGGATATATAATCAAGAAATCAAATCTAACTAACACTATAGACTAAACTAAAATGGACCCATAAAAATTAGGAAATGTTTCTTTCCTACAATCACTTTTTTCTTCTTAAAAACATGAGATTCCTCTACTGTAATTTTACTTATACATTTTTAACATCTTTTATTGTGAAATATATATACAAAAAGTGATAAGTTTCAATGTACATTTTAACAAATAGTTTTAAATCAAATTTTGAAGTATGCTATGGGTTACAGTTCAACCATTTCAGGTATTTCCAGTTAACAGCTATATGACACTGGAGACTTAAAAAAAATCAATATAATGATTCAGTAGTAATATTCATTTGTTAATTCCTATCTTCTCTGATATAACTCCTTCTCCTTTGATCCTTCTCTCACTCTTAGGCTTAACTTCTCCATTATAGACATAAGTTTCATAAGAACAAGCCTCAAGATCAACGGCTTGGCCTATTCCCTTGGAAGCCCCTAACGTTTGAGTATCAGAGATTTCCCAGGTAAGAAAGTTTAATAGTTCCATATTTTTTCTCTAGTCCTTCAAGGTGCTTTGCCAATACTTTTAAATTATCTATCCAGCATACTCTGGAATGTGTCTGGGTACTAAATCAAGCTATTCAGAATTGCAAAAACTCATTCCCAATTCTAGGTTCCTTGTGTTTTGGTTCTTTAACTGAACTGGTCAGACAGGTTAAGTTAGATTGTGTGCTACAGAAAATTTAGGTTTTGTACAAAAGAAAACTCTCTTCATTTGGTTTCATACAATAGGTGAAGTTGTAAAATACAGACACTAATTGTTCTTTATCCTGTATTCTGATTTACCTTAGTCCCAACTAGATTGGTGTCATTCTCATCTCTGATTGAAGCCTTATCTCTTTTTCAGATTCTTTAACAGTTGCCTTATGTAGGAATGCAGACTTTCAGAGCTGCAGACCTCCAGCTCTGAGTCTTAAGTGTCACACAGGTGCTCAAAGTTCCAGGAAAGTACCAGTTTATACACATATAGCATACAATTTCAGAATTTAGAAATAACATTGAAAGGTCATGAATAAATGTGAGTGCTGTAAGGGTTTACAATCTAGGCCTCAATTTTCTTATGTGTATTTCTAAAAGAGACCACGCAATATTTTCCTTTTGTTTCTGTCTTACTTGGCTCAACATAATGTCCTCTTGATTTATTCACCTTGCTGCATGCCTCATGACTTTGGTCCTTTCTGTAGCCACACAATATTCCATCATATGTATACACCACAATTTGCCCTTCTGCTTCTCAGTCAATGTACCCTTCGGCCACCTCTATCCATTGGGTATCATGAAAAACGTTGCCATAAACATCAGTGTGCAAATGTCTGTTTAAGTCCTGGCTTTCAGTTATTTTGAAAGATTCTGGATTGCCTGATGATATGATGACCCTATATTTAGTCTCCTGTGGACCCACTGCATTGTCCTCTGGAGGGACTACCCCATTCTGCTATACCTGCTAACATTGGATAGTTAGACCTTTCTCTCCACATTTTCCCTACTACTTGATTCTTTTTGTTTATTTATGTATTTTGAATCTGTAGATTTTGTTGAAATATATTCATATAGCATATATTCTATCCAAAATAAACAATCAATATTTCACAGTAGCCTCACTTATTTGTACAGCTATCACTACTCTCAATTTTAGAAAATGCTCATTGCTCCAAAGAGAAAAATAACAGACGCACCCACAGTAAAGAGAAAATACCAAACTCCTCTTAACTCTTATCCCCCCCTCACAACTATTTACCACTAGTGTTGTTGTGTTACTAGTGATGTACTCTTGTTAAATATAGACCAAAGCATGCGATAAGTAGTTTTTCCCATATACCCTTCTATTATCAGCTGTTATAGAAGTGTCATACTTTTGAAGTAGTTCATGCAAGAATTTATTTATGTTTGTAGTGCTAATTTATGAAGTGCATAGCTCTAAACAACCCATTTCTGTCATATTCACGTTCAATATGGCACTATTACTCATATACACCACTAATGAACGACCATAACCTCTATCCATTTCCATAGTTTAAGTTCAGTCTTGTTAAATAATCTGTACAAATTATGTAACCATTCTCCTCTCTCTAGCTCCTGTCTATGTTTTGGCCCCCTATATTCTACATATTAAGACTCTATGTTTGTATTTTTGAGGGGTTGATATTAGTGAAATCATACAGTATCTACTCTATTTTGTCAGCCTATTTCACTCAGCATTATGTCCTCAAGATTCATCCATGTTCTCATGCCTTAGCACCTCATTTCTTCTTACTGATGCATAACATTCCATCATATGTAATACCACATTTTGTTTATCCACTCATCTGTTGATGGACAATTGGGTTATTTCCATTATTGCCAATTGTGTATAATGCTACTATTAACATTGGTGTGCATATGTCTGTTCATGAAACTGCTTTCAGCTCTTCTGGGTGTATAATGAATAGTGATATTGCAGAATCATAGACCAACTCAATATTTCATTTTCTGAAGAAACACTAAAGTGTCGATCACAGCAGCTGTGTCAATACAGAATGCCCCCAGCATGGCATGTGTTCCAATTTCTCCACATCCTCTCCAACGTTGGTAGTTGTTTGTTTGTTTACTAGAAGCCATTCTCATAAGAGATGAGATCTCATTGTGGTTTCATTCACATTTCCCTTATAGCTAATGAAGGTGAACATGTTTTCATATTCTTTTTAGCCATTAGTATTTCCTCTTTGGAAAAATGTATTCCTATATTTTGACAATTTTATAATGAGGTTAATTGTCCTTTTGTTGTTGAGTTGTATGATTTCCTTATACATACTGGATAGCAAACCCTTATCAGATATATGGTGTGCCAGTTTGAATCTTTTCTACCCCAGAGAAGCCATGTCCCATAATCCTCATTCAATATTGCTGGGCAGGAACTTTTTGATTATCCATGGAGATGTGACCCACCCAATTGTGAGTGGTAACTTTTGATTAGATGATTTCCTTGGAGTTTGTCTCCACCCATTCAAGGTGGAGGTTGCTTACTGGAGCCCTTTAAGATGGAACCATTTTGGGAAAAGCTTTAGAGTCAGGAGAGCTCACACAGCTAAAGGTCTTTGGAGATAAAGAAGGAAAACAGCCACAGGGGAACCTCATGAAACAAGAAGCCAAGAGAGAAAGCTAACAGACCTCACCATGAGCCCTTTCAGCTGAGAGAGAAACCTTGAACTTCATCACGTGTCTTGAGTAAAGGTAACCACTTGTTGGTGCCTTAATTTGGACATTTTCATAACCTTGTCTTAATTTGGACATTTTCATGGCCTTAGAACTGTAAACTTGCAACTTAATAAATTTCCCTCTTTAAAAGCAGTTCTAGTTTTGGTATATTACATTTCAGCAGCTTGCAAACTAGAACATATGGTTTCCAAATATTTTCTCCCACTGAATTGGTCACTTTTCATCTACTTGACAAAGTCCTTTGAGGCACAGAATCATTTGATTTTGAAGAGTTCCCTTTTGTTTATTTATTCTTATTTTATTTGTGCTTTTGGTGGAAGGTCTAAGAAGCTACTCACATTTAATAGATATTGAAGATGTTTCCCTCTATTTTCTTCTAGAAGTTTTATAGTACTGGCTCTTATATTTGTGTCTTTAATTCACTTTAAGTTAATTTTTATATAGGGTGCGATGTAGGGGTCCTCTTTCATTCTTTCGGGTATGGATATCCAATTCTCTCGGTCCCATTAATAGAAAATACTGTTATGTCCCAGATCAGTGGATTTGGGGGTATTGTTGAAAACAAACTGACCATAGATCAGGGGGTCTATTTATGAACTCTCAATTTAATTCTATTGATCAATTTCTATCTCTGTGCCAATACCATGCTCCTTTGATCACTGTGGCTTTATATTAAGCTTTAAAGCCAGGAAGTGTAAGTCCTTCCACTTCATTTCTCTTTTTTAGTAAGTGTTTGACTACTCAGGGACACTTTCCCTTCAAAATAAATTTGATAAATAGCTTTGCAAAGTCTTCAAATAGGTTGGTAGAATTTTGATTGGTATTGCATTAAAACTGTAGATCAATTTGGGTAGAATTGACATCTTAATGATTTTTTAGCCTTCCTATCCATGAACATGGAATGTCTTTGCACCAATTTAGGTTTGCTTTGATTTGTTTTAGCAAAGTTTTGTAATTTTTCTATGCACAGGTTCTTTACATTCCTAGTTAAGATTATTCCTAGATACTTGATTCTTTTAGTAACTACTGTGAATGGAATTTGTTTCTTAATTGTCTTCTTAGTTAGGTCTTTACTTGTGTATGGAAACATTACTGATTTTTGCACATTAATCTTGTATCCTGCCATTTTGCTGAATTTATTTCTTTAAGTAGCTTTGTCATAGATTTCTCAGTATTTTCCAAGTATAGGGTAATGTTATCTGCAAAAAATTAATGTTTTAATACTTTCTTTCTGAATTGGATGCCTTTTATTTCTTTTTCTTTCCTGACTGATCTAGCTAGAACTTCTAGCACAATGCTGAATAATAGTGGTGACAGTGAGCATCCTTGGCTTGTTCCTGATCTCCAGGAAAAATCTTTCAGTCTCTCACTGTTGAGTATGATATTGGAAGTGGGTTTTTCATATATGCTCTTATCATATTGAGGAAATTTCCCTCAATTCCTAATTTTTGAACTGTTTTGAACATAACAGCATGCTGAATTTTATTGAATGCTTTTTCAGTGTTGATCATATAACTATGTAATATTTCCCTTTTGATCTGTTAATATGTTTTACTACATTGTTTGACTTTCTTGCTTTGAATCACCCTTGCGTGCCTGGAATAAACCCCACTTGCTCTAGATAATTGTTTTAGTGTGCCATTGGATTCAATGTGCAAGTTGGGAATTTCTGCATCTATATTCTTTGGGGACATTGGCGTATAGTTTTCCTTTCTTGCACTATCTTTATCTGGTTTTGGTATTGGAGTGATGTTAGCTTCATAAAATGAGTTAGGACCTTTTTTTCCCTCATATTTTGGAAGAGTCTGAACAAGAATGGTTAATTATTTTGGGGAAGGTTTAGTAAAATTTCCTGCGAATCCATCTGGCCCTGGGATTTCCTTGTAGGAAGATTTTTGATGACCGATTGAATCTCTTAATTTCTAATTGATTTATTGAGGTCTCATACTTCTTCTCAAGTCATGTTGTTCATGTGTTGCTAGGAATTTGTCCATTTCTTACATATTATCCAGTTTATTGGCACATACTTGTTCATAGTACTGTTTCATGATTTTTTTTATTTCTTCAGGGTCCTTGATAATGACCCCCCTCTCATTTCTAATTTGATTTATTTGTACTCTCTATTTTTTTTCTTTGTCATCCTAGCAAATGGTATGTCAATTTTAAGTGATTTTCTCAAAGAATCAAATTTTGGTTTTATTCTTGCAATTTTTTTTGTTCTCCAATTCATTTACTTCTGTTTTAATCTTTGATATTTCCCTTATTCTATTTGATTTAACTTAGTTTCCTGTTCTATCTTTAGTTCCTCCTGGTGAGCCGTTAAGTCCTCAATGTTTGCTTTTTCTTCTTTTTTGATATACGCATTTAGGGCAATAGATTTCCCTCTCAACACTGCCTTTGCTGCATCTCATAAGTTCTGATATATTGTATTCTCATTTTCATCTATCTTAGATAGCTACTGATTTCTCTAGCTATTTATTCTTTGACCCACTCATTGCTTGAATGTGCTATTTAATTTCCATATATTTGTGAAAGTTCTGGTTCTTTGGTGGTTATTGATTTCCAGTTTCACTCCTTAATGATCAGAGAAAGTGCTTTGGTGATTTAAAATTTTTAAATTTATTATGACCTATTTTGTGCCCCAGCATATGACCTATCCTGGAGAATGTCCTGTAAGCACTAGAGAAGAATGTATGTCCTGATGTTTTGGGGTATAACAACTTATTCATGTCTGTTAGGTCTACTTTATTTATCCAATTGTTTAAATTTTCTATTTCCTTGTTGAACCTCTGTCTGGTTGTTCTGTCAGTAAAGAAGAGTGGTGTATTTAAGTCTCTTACTATTATTGTTGAAACATCTATTGTCCCTTCAGCTTTGGCAATGTCTGTTTCACATACATTGGAGTTCCTCAATTGGGAGCATAGGCATTTATAATTGTCATTCTTCTTGGTTAATTGTCAGTTTTACTAGTAATTAGTGTCCTTCTGTGTCGTTATAATGTTTTTACATTTAATGTCTATTTTGTCTGGTTTTAGTATAGCTACTTCTGCTTTCTTTTGGTTACAGCTTGCATGGAAGATCTTTCTTGATCCTTTCACTTCCAATCTATTTGTATTCTATGTTTAAGATATGTCTTTTGTAAGTAGCATATAACTGGATTACATTTCTTAATCCATACTACCAGTCTGCATCTTTTTTTTTTTTTTTTTTTTTTTTTTTTTTTTTTTTTTTTTTTTTTTTTTTTTTTTTTTTTTTTTTTTTTTTTTTTTTTTTTTTTTTTTTTTTTTTTTTTTTTTTTTTTTTTTTTTTTTTTTTTTTTTTTTTTTTTTTTTTTTTTTTTTTTTTTTTTTTTTTTTTTTTTT
>PVIY010000694.1:101963-141595 GCA_004026745.1 Myrmecophaga tridactyla | reverse complement strand
AGTCTCCAACATGGCAGTTGAGAATTCTGCCACTGAACCACAGTCATGCCGCCCAACCTGTATCTTTTAGTTGGTAAGTTTAGCCTGTTAACATTCAAAATTATTACTGTAAAAGCATTTCTTGAATTCAACACCTTGTCCTTTGGACTTTATTTGTCAGATTTACATATTCTTTTCCTTCTTTCTCTTTTTATCCTTTAGGTTACTTCTACAGGTATTATTCAGTTCCATGCCATCCTCCAGACCTCCCTCTCCTGTCTTTTTTTTATTTTCAGCTGGCAGAACCCCCTACAGTATTTATTGTAGAGTTGGTTTCTTGTTGTAATATTGTCTCAGACTTTGTCTGTGAAAATTGTAATCTCTCCCTCAGTTTTAAAGGAAAGTTTTTCTGGGTTCAGAATTCTTGGCTGGAAGTCTTTCTCTTTCAGTATCTTGAATATATCATACCACTGCCTTCTCACCTCCATGGTGCTAGTTGTGTAGTCTGAACTCAGTCTTATTTGATTTCCCTTGCATGTAGTAGATTATTTTTCTCTTGCTGCTTTCAGGATTTTCTTTCTAATCAACATTTGATAGACTGATTAGTATATGTCTTGGGGTAGGCATATTTGGATTTATTCTATTTGGGGTTTGTTGGCTTCTTTGATTTGCATATTTATGTATTTTATAAATCTTGGGAAGTTGTCCCCCATTATATCCTCCACTAATCTTGCTAGCCCTTACTCTTCTCTTCTCCTTCTGGTACTGATGATTCTTATATTTGCATGGTTTGTTTTGTCCATAATTTCCCTGAGATCCAGTTTAAATTTTCTCATCATTTTTGTCATTTGCTCTTTTGTGTGTTCAAAATCAGTTTTCCTGTATTCCATTTTGCTTATTCTTTCTTCTATCTTTTCAAATCTATTGTGTGTCTCTAGTATATTTTTATTTGATTTAAAACACCTTTAATCTCTGCATTATCTGCTATTTTTCTATTTATTATTTAAATTCCTCTTTATGATCCTCTATTGTCTTCTTGATCTCTTTTGTGTCATTAGCCATCCCACTGATTTTATTTAGTAAATACATATAAGCATCTTTGATTAGTTGTTCCAAAATCTGTGTCTTCTACAAAGTTTTAATTTGGTCATTAGACTGGGCTGTATCTGTTTGCATGTTCATATGGTTAGTGATATTCTGCTGTCTTTGTGGCACATAAATATCTTGATAGCATTACTTTGAAAGTTGCATTTGTGGGACAGGTGTGGAGCAAGATGTAGGGATGGAGAAGGGCAGAACAGCGCAGTGATGGGTAGCAGTGCAGTTATATGTTCAGGTCCAGTACTCCAGCTTGGTACTTCCTGGTCCCTGTCTCCCTGTCCATGCACTCCTGATGGCTTGGGTTCTTTATCTGGAAATGGCTGTACTAGACTGTCTGCACTAGATGGTAGGTTTCCAGTTCTCTATATCTCAATTCTTCTGCTTTTTAAACCAGGGCTTCCTTATGTAGTGTAGAAGACTGCCCCGGGTCACTTACACCCTGGAATCACTCTCCTGGTCTTTATTCTGTCCTTTCTCTAGCTCTTCTTTAGAGCAGGTGAACTCGACCTAACCTATTCTGCCATTTTCCCGGAAGCCTCTCCCTCAGTTTTGAAGGACAACTTTTCTGGATAAAAAATTTTTGGTGATGCAGCAGCCTGCCTCAGGGGTGGGAGGTAGGCACTGTGGCCTTGCAACAAGGTCTCTGTGTATAGGTATACCAAGTCTGCTGGCTTTCAGGTTCCCCATGGGTTCTTCAGGCTGCAGAGTGAGATGGAAGACCTCTCAAGCTGATATGGTAGCAGGAATGTGGGAGCATGGCTCTTCTTCAACTCCCACTCTGGCCTGCATATTGCAGTCCTACCTGAGGTGTGGATAAATTCACTCCACTCTCTCAATCATCATTTCTCCAGTTGTTCATGCAGGCCTTCCTATACAATGTTGAAATTCCTCTCTGATCACTCATACCCTGGAACAACTGCTTCAGATTTTTTTTCTGTTACTTCTCTACCTATACATTTTTTGTAAGAAAGTAGTAGATGAATGTTATTTTTCTGTGCAATTTCCAATTGATTAAAGTGATATCACATTATCTGAAATTCTGTCATAATTTTTAGTCAGAGACAACATTTACAGGCATGCTCTAAAATGGCTTAAATAAAAATATTAAGGCTCTATGCTCCAAAGAATAAAAAAAAAGCAAAATCAATTCGCAAACTGATTCTTTAAAAAAATTGAGCTAAGGAAAACAGGACTTTTCAATCATCCAATGATGGGCAAATGAATCTTCATTTACCCTCTTTAGTTTAGGCTCCTATGCTGGGCATGGGATTAGAGAAAATCCAGAAGTAATTGGCAGGAGTGATAACGCTAATGTTAATATTTCATGAAACCAACCTTGCCCAGTCTTTACCATGAAAATCAATTATTCTGCCCATGAGAAGTGCTGGGTTGTAGTGAATAAATTGTGATTATTGGGTTGCAACCTAAACATGGTTATATTTATTTTGACTTATGCATTTCTTTGTGGGGATTTTACTTTTTATAGTGTACTTTAGGAAGATGAAATGGTTCATTTCATAATGTGGAATTTGTCTACAATAACATTCATTCCTGGAAATTTCAAGCAAAATGCAAAAATATACATTGCTACAATGCTTTTATTTATCTATCTTCACAACATGTTCACAATCCAAGAAATAACAAGTAAACTATGTACAGGATACAACAATACCTAAAAATATTTATGTGTCACTGAAATGTGTTGTAAAATTATTATTTATATGGAAATTGGAAGCATAATTTTGGACCAAAATGCTTGGTTTGGAGGTTCTAGTACTCGTGGGGGTCCAATACTTATGAAGTCACTAATTTACTAGGAATGTCTAAGATGCAGTAAAATAGAACAGTTAAAAATTGGAAGATTCACATCAGACATTAAAATTGGGAATGCTGAAACTATGTCATATCAAGGATACACTATATATGTGTGTAAGAGCTAAACATGGTAGCAATTCCAATTTTTAAAAGAAGTCTATAAAAGGCATCACCTTTTATTACTCTGTCAACTTGAGGTGAATGTGAAGTAGATTTGAAATTTATATATATTCAAATCAGACACTCAAGTGTATATGGTAAAATTCCTAGAGTCTCTCAGGAGAAACTGTTCAGACTTAATGAATGCAGAGGCTATCTTTATGTTTTCCTAATGCCAAGTAAATCTCAGTTTGAGTTTGGCTAATATCTAGGCTTGGAGAACAGAGAAACATGAGATGACTGTGAATATATTATTCGAAAATGCAGAGCACTGCTAGTTTTAAGAAGAGGAAATAATATAACATGTTGCCACTTCAAAAAATATTGTGAGAATCTAACAAACACATAAGCACACAGACTTATCTAATGCTCAAGCAGCCTGCATAGCTCTTAAGAACCCACCACAGAATGCTCCAGGATGAGATAATTTCTAGGAATACAATTGACATGGTGTGCTGGTTTGAAACGGTTTTTTGGCCCAGGAAATTTTATTTTATGTTTGTTATTTTATTCTGATTGTTATCTAATCAATCTATGGTGGCAGACTGATTGATAGATGGGATATTTCAATTAGGTTGTGCCCAGGGAGATATGACCCCCACCTATTTAAGATGGGTCTTAATCCACTTACTGAAAATCCTTCAAAAGAGAGACATTGTGGAGAAAAACATAGATGGTTGAAGAAAAAAAATGTCCAAGCAGAAGCCAGTAGGATGCATGAGAACTGGAAGAGTCATTTTGAAACCAACCCAAGAGAGAATGGCCAGCAGACATCAACCTTGTAACAAAGGAACCCGGATGCGATTGGCCTTTCTTCAGTGAAGATGTCCTCTTTTGATGCCTTAATTTGTACATTCTCATGGACTTAGAATTTTAACTTGTAACTTAATAAATCCCCTTTATAAAAACAGACCATTTCTAGTATATTGCATTTTTGAAGCTGTAACAAATGGAAAGAAATTTTAGTACCAGAGAAGTGGGGTGCTGCAATACAATTTGCAAATACCAAAAATTCTGGAACAGCCATATCAATGGATAAGGGGAAGAATCTAGAATCTGGAAGAATTGTGAGGGGATTGATAGAGAAAGCTTAGACTGCTTTGAAGAGACTGTAGAAATATGGACTCAAGATATTTCCCATGAGGACTTAGACAGAAATAATGAATATGCCATTGCAAAATGGAAGGAAGGTGGCCCTTGTTTTAAAGTGGCAGAGAATTTGGCAAAATTGATTATTGCTGTTGGGTGGAAGGGAGAATCTGAAAGTGATGAGTTGGGATATCTAGCTGCGGAAATTTCTAAATTAAATGTATAAAATGCAGCCTGGCTTTTCCTTGCAGGTTATAGTACAATGCAAGAAGAAGGGGATAAGCTGAAAACTGAACACTTGGGTACAAATAACACAGAAATTGATAATTTGAAAATTCTGCACTTTTGGAAAATAAGACCCCAGAGGCTAGTGCCCCTCATGAGAATTTAACAAAACATGGAACTAGTTTTCCATGTCAGGATGAGTCATTCTTGGAGATGGAGTTATCAAGAAATGGTTTGTAGAAAGCCTTATGGTCTGATGGTTGTGACCTCTGGATGCTGCATGCCAAGCTGAGAATTTTTTGAGGGAACTGTATAAAATGGAACCACTGACAGTCTCTAAAAGGGTGGAAAAGGGAAAAAGTGAAGGAAAAATTACTTCAAAGGCAAAACAGTGAAATTTGTCTGTAGCTAAGATACCTCAGGCCAGGAGAGTGGACCCACCTATGCACATGGAAAGTGTTAATTTGCTCCAGAGTTTACAGAGGGTAGGTATTCCACCTAATTTTCAGGAAGTATGCTGCTGCTCCAGGCCTCAGAGAGAGTTGAGTACATTCCCCATGGAATGGGGAAGACCTGGCCACCACCCCACCACCCTGAAGAAGTTGAGCATGTCCCCAGTGATGGCAGAGAGTACAGAGGCCACCCAGATGAGTAAGTAAGGTGGAGCCAAGAACAATGTGGGATCCCCAATGCTTGGACATGTTAAAACCCTCACCCCAGTGTTTGAAGAGAGCAGGGCCACTGTGTTAGTCCTCAGAAATGATGGGACTGCCACTCAAGCCCCAAGAGTAAAACATCATTCTATAAATTACTCTCAGGATTTGAAATCTAATGGAGTGTGTTCTGCTGCATATTTTTGGAATTGTTTGGGACTCATGAACCCTATTTGCCTTCTAATTTATCCCTTAGGAAATGGGAGTATTTACCTTATGACTGTCACTTCTTTGTATATAGAAGCAGATAAATTGTTCTGAGTTTCAAAGTTCCAAAGTCAGAGGACAATTTTGCCTTAAGACAGATGTGCTTGTAACTGATTTTGAAACTTTGTACTGTTTTTGACTTATTGCATTTGTATTGTTACTGAAATGGTTTAAGGATTTTGTGATATGGTGATGGAGTGAATGTATATCATATATGAAAATAACATGTCTTCTGAGGGTCCAGAGGGTGGAATATGCTTGTCTTAAACTGTTATGTATCCCCAAAAAAGCCATGTCATTTTAATCCAATCTTGTGGAGGCAGACCCATTCTTGTGTGGGACCAGGTTATGTCCATGGAGATGAGACCCTGCTCATTCAGGGTGCATCTTAATCTGCTTACTGAAGCTCTTTAAGAGAGATTTTGGAGCAAAGTTAAGGAAAGAAAATGCCCCTGCAGAAGCCAGAAGGATTCACAGGAGCTGCAAGAGCCATACTGAAGCCAACCCAGAAGAAAAGGGTGGACAAATATCACCATGTGCTCTTCCATGTGACAGAGGAACCCAGATACAATTGGCCTTTCTTCAGTGAAGGTATCCTCTTGTTGATGTCTTAATTTGGACATTCCCATGGCCTCAATCTCCTTTGTTAAAGCCAATCCATTTCTGGTATGTAGCACTCTGGTAGCTTTAGCAAACTGAAACACCCAGGAATCAGAAACATAACTTACTTGACTTCACAGTTAATAATTATGAAGTCAAGTTCTGGATTTTAACTGATTTGATAAATCAACTTTGAATAAAGTCATAGTAGAATCAGTTAAGTATCAATAACAATTTAGTTTGTTTTAGGTATGATTACTCATTCTGATCCTGAAAGCTTAACAATGCTGCAGAAGTTGAAATAAAGCACAGTAGGCCAAATAACTTGAGAGGCCAAATATTTGAGAACTGGTATACTTGCCAATTAGGACATGTTAATCTGGAAAGCTTCTTTCAGATATGGTAGGCCACCAGCTATGGTTTGAAAACAATATGATATCTTATTGAATTAGTCAGTAGGATAACCCTTGGTCAAACTGAGTTGTTTATTTTTTCCAATTTTCAATTTAATGTTTAATCCCTAAAAAAAAAGGACTATGTCTTATTGAACTAAATATATATTGAGTATTTACTATTTGCAGGATACTGCAAGGAATACAAAATAAATGCAACTAACCCTTTTGCTCAAGAAGTTAAAAATATTAGGGATGATGCACAAGAAATTTAAAATATTAGAGATGGGGTGCAAGGATTGTTCAGTGGTAGAATTCTTGTCTGCCATGCCAGAGACCTGGGTTCAATTCCTGGCCCATGTACTTCCCAAATAAGAAAACAAGCAGGCAAACAAACAAAAACAAAAAAGACAAACAAAAACAAAAGTTCAACAAATGATGTGCAATCAGGGGATACTCACATGAAAAAAGAAGGAAATGTGACCCCTGCTACGTACAAAGAAAAAAATATTAGGGGTGTTACACCTCTGTGCCAATATACAGCTAACTAATGCAGGAAAGGGTAAGTGGTACAGTTTAAATATATGCTATAATAAACTAGTTTACCAGTTACATAATGAGTTCCCAAATGTTGATTAATTATAAAAGAAACTACCTTAAATGAAATTCAAAGTGTTTGGATCTTGTATGGCTTTCTAGTGTGGGTTTGTCCAGAGTGATGCCCTGATAAATCCCAGAGTGATTTGAACAGTGAATAAAAAAGTATTTGCAAAGTCCCCTTCAGGGAACGATGAGAAAGGGGGGAAATTCAACTTCCCCAAGTTGAATTCTTGATATTCTCACAAGCAGTGTGGACAACCAAAGCTATAGGCTGAGCCCCTAGTCTTGGGGTTTGTTCATATGAAACTTAAGCCCACAAATGATAGGTCAAGTCTACTTAAAATTTAGGCCTAAGAGTCACCCCCAAGAGAGCCTCTTTTGTTGCTCAGATGCGGCCTCTCTCTCTCCAGCCAACACAACAAGCAAACTCATCACCCTTCCCCTGTCTACATGGGACATGACTCCTAGGAGTGTGAACCTTCCTGGCAACGTTTCCCACACTAGTTTTTTCTGAATCCTAGAAAAAAGTGTATTTCTGCAGTCAGAGAAGTGGTTCTAGGTTTATTCTTTCACAGTGGTAGGGAGTCTCCCTGGGATGATAAAAGAGAAAGAGAAGATATTAAAATTTAGAGCACATGATATTTTTGTATTTTGATTGTTAGACTTGTATTTACCGAGTATGTTGGCTGAGTCTGCTATTTTTTTTTCTTTAAATTTAGTTAGCAAGTACTAACATAGTACATAGTTCTTACTCTGGTTCAGGCACTATTTTATTTTGTACTATTAATTCATCTCATTTCTTTAATCCTTAGAACTCCAAAATATGATGGTTATAATATCCAGTTTAAAAATGAGAAAAGTGAGGCAAAAGAGTTTAAATAATGTTCCAACTTACTTCCGGTATGACATTTGTAAATTTTGGAAGGAATGTATCATTTGATACAATGTCTTTTTATTTGCCTTTTGAATGAAGTGTTTTCAAGTTAGGTATCTGCTTCCTGGTATTTTCCATTTTCCCAGATGTGTTTAATTACATGTTTGTAACTCTGATCTTCACTGAGGTACTGAGTGGAATTCAGGCACTTTGCTAATTACTCTGCATGTGTTATCTCATCTAATACCCACTGCACATATGAGTGGATAATGTGTCTCAAAAGTTTCAGGTACTTTTGACTAGTTGGTATTGAATCTGACTAATTGGTATTGAACTAAGTTATATCTGACTCCAGGTCAGTGCTTCTTTTTGATTGCTGAAGACATTCTGTCCTAATCCAGAGCTAGAGAATACCTGGGATGTGTGCTTCCACTCTTCTTTACCAGGCCTTTTGTAGTAATGACTGACTGCATACAGTCCTTCTCAGCCCAGTATTCCAGGTGACCAGTACAAATAGATTAATTGACATGGGGAGATGTTGTCTTTTATCATCCCTACAATAATTCAAATGCCAGAATTTTATCATTTTCTATAGTTAAAAGAATTTCAAAGATTTTTATTTTTAGTGATATAAAATCTTACCACAAGTTCTGGGAAGATGGCTGAATAGGGGAGATCGAGTTCAGCCCTGCCCCAAGGAAATGTTAGAGAAAGGATAGGAGGGCTACTGAGATGGTGATTCAGGAGTGCAGCTGATCTGGAAGAACCTTCTACATCACATAGGGTGGCCTTGTTGTAGGAGGTGAGGAACTGAGAGGCAGAGGACTGGAGCCTAATGTGGAAGCACGGAGCCCATGGGAGTGTATGGATGGTGAGACAGGCACTAGGAAGTAAACCATGCCATGTTCCTTGAGCACACTACTTTCACAAGCTCAGCACCATGACCCATGAGTCATGCCACACCCTGTGCACTGGAAACCCATCACCCACCACCACTACCCATGCTCTAAGCACCTCTGCCCCACAAATCCCCAGCATGAGTACCCACCCCAAACCTCCACCCAAGTACACACCAACATACCTTTCCATCACTCCCTCTTCCTGCTCCCTGCAGGCTGTCACCAGCATATAAAGGCTGCAGGCACATACCTCTGTATCCATGCTACACCCGCCCCTGCCCATAGTGTCACACAGCCTAACTCAACCCCATCCTGAGCTCTGTGCATCAGTTTATGGCAGTCCTAGACCCACACATGTGCACGGCCCTCAGTCATGCTTCACAGCTCTGAAAAAGCACTGACCTGTGCACTGGGTCACATCTGTACCCAGCCCATGAAGGCATAACACTGATCCACTGCCCCACATGCACACAAATGGCCCAGTGCCTTAGACCAGTGCACACGAGGTTTATGTTTCCCATACCTGTGCATCCAAACAGCTACATCCTCCCTGACCGCTGCACAACCACATCCACAAGCACAAGCATAACATCCCCAACCTGTACCTATTCTGCGTTTCAATGCATCAGTCCACTGTTGTGCCCTGCCCCATAACCTGCACCTGCTACACATCCAACCCACAAACACAAGACTTTACACTATGGAAGGAAATCAACTCCCAAAGTAAATCAATCAAGATATTTACATGCGAAGAAAACAACAGAAGATCACTAAGCATATCACAATGCAGACAGATATAGTCCAGTTTAATGACCAAATTAAAACATCAGAGGAGACACAGTTGTTGGAGAAACTAAACAAAGATGTTCATATTACACTACTTAATAAAATAAGTGGGATGACATGATATAAAAGAGATAAAGAAGACAGTAGAACAGCATAAAGAGAAATTTGTAAGAATAAAAAGAAAAAGAGCAGATATCACAGAGATTAAAGATTCTATTAATCAAATAAAAAATATACTAGAGGCACAGAACAGCAGACTTGAAGGGACAGAAGCAAGAATAAGTGATATAGAGGATAGGATAACTGATTTCAAACACTCAAAACAGTAAATGGCAAAGAAGATGGAAAAATTTGAATTGGACTTCAGGGAACTGATAGGCAAAAGAAAGCACACAAATATAAGAACCATTGTTGTCCCAGAAGGAGAAGAGAGAAGTAAAAGGCTAGGAAGAGTAGTTGAGGATATAATGGGGGAAAATGTCACAACCCTTATAAAGGACATAAATATACAAGTCAAAGAAACCCAATGAACTACAAACAGAATAAATCAGAATAGGCCTTCCCCAAGATGCATACTAATCACTCTATCAAATGTTGAAGAGAAGCACACAATTCTAAAACAGCAAGAGAAAAACAATCTACTATATACAAGGGAAACCACATAAGACTAAGTTAAGAATACTCAACTGGCACCAAGGAGGCAAAAAGGCAGTGGTAAGATATATTTAAGATCCAGAAAGTGAAAGACTTCCAGCCAAGAATTCTGTACCCAGACAAATTGTCCTTCAAAACTCAGAGATAGATTAAAATTTTCACAGCAGCAAATCGTGAAGAATTTATTCACAAGAGACTGGTCCTACAAGAAATACTAAAAGGAATTCTCCCAGTTGAAAAAAACAAAACAAAACAGGATAGGGAAGTCTGGAGGAGGGCACAGAATTGAAGAGTACCAGTAAGGGTTGCTTAAAGGATAAAAAGAAAAAGAATATACATATCTGATGAAATAAAAATGATAAAATGATAGATTCAAGAAATGCCCTTTCAGTAATAACTCTGAATGTTAATGGACTAAACATACCAATTAAAAGACACAGATTGGCAGAATGGAATCAGAAATTTAATCCAACTATATGCTGTTAACAAGAGACTCATCTTAGGCACAAGGATGCAAATAGATTGAAAGGGAAATGATGGAAAAAGATTTTCCACATGAGCTGTAACCAAAAGAAAGTCCAATACTAACATTGGACAAATAGACTTTAAATGTGAAGACATCATAAGAGACAAAGAAGGACACTATATATTAATTAAATGGACAATTCACCAAGAAGATATAACAATCATAAATGTATATGCTCCCAATTAAGGAGCTCCAAAGTACATGAGAAAGACATTGGCAAACTGAAGGAAGTGATAGATGCTTAAAAAATTATAGTAGGAGACTTCAACATACCTCTTTCTTCTATAGATAGAACAACCTGACAGAAGTTCAACAAGGAAATAGAGAATTTAAACATTTGATAAATGAATTACACCTAACAGACATATATAGGACATTGCACACCAAAACACAAGGATATACATTTTACTCTGTTGCTCATGGAACATTCTCCAAGATAGATCATATGCTGGGGCACATAATAGATCTTTATAAATTTAAAAACACTGAAATTATGCAAGGCACTTTTTCTGATCACAATGGAAGGGAGCTGGATCTCAATAACCACCAAAGAATGAGAACATACAAATATATCGAGATTAAATAACACACTCGTAAACAACCAGTGGGTCAAAGAAGAAATTGCTAGAGAAATCAGTAGCTATCTGGAGGCAAATGAAAATGACAGTACAACTTATCAGAACTCATAGGATGCAGCAAAAGTTGTGTTGAGAGGGAAATTTATCACCTTAAATGCCTATATTAAAAAACAAGAAAGAGCAAAAATCGAGGACTTAATTGCTCACCTGCAGGAACTTGAGAAAGAACAGCAAACTAACCACAAAGCAAATAGAAGAAAAGAAAAAAAATATTAAAGCAGAGTTAAATGAATGAGAGAACAAAAGACCAGTAGAAAGAATCAATAAAACCAAAATTTGGTTCCTTGAGAAAATCAATAAAATTTTGGGGCCACCAGCAAGATTGACAAAGGAAAAAAGAGAGAGGATGCAAATAAGCAAAATCAGAAATAAGAAAGAGTGTATTACTACAGATCCCAAAGAAATAAAATAAGTCATAAGAGGATACTGTAAACAACTATATGCCAACAAACTAGAAAACTTAGATGAAGTAGACAAATTCCAGGAAACACACAAGCAAGTTACAATGAGTCAGGAAGAACTAGAATATCTCAACAAACCAATTACAAGTAAAGAGATTCAATCAGTCATCAAAAATCTTCCTAAAAAGAAAAGTCCAGGTACAGATTGCATCAAAGGGGAATTTTATCAAAAATTCCAAGAAGAACTAACAGTAATCCTCCTCAAACATTTTTTAAAAATTGAGGGAAAAGGAACTCTACCTATCTCATTTTATGAAGCTAATATCATTTTATTACTGAAATAGGTAAAGATGCAAACAGAAAGGAAAACTATCAGCCAATTTCCATAATGAACACAGATGCAAAATACTCTCAACAAAATATTAGCAAATCAAATCCAACAACACTTTAAAAGAATTATACACCACGACTAAGTGAGGTTTATACCAGGAATGCAAGGATGGTTCAACACAAGAAAAGCAATTAATGCAGTACAGCATATTAACAAATCAAAAGGGAAACATCTCTTGATCATCACGTTTGATGCTGAAAAAGCATTTGAGAAAATTCAATGTCCTTTTCTGAATAAAAATGAAAACACTCCAAACGATAGGAATCAATGGTAACTACCACAGTTTGATAAAGGGAATATATGAAAAAACGATAGACAGCATTATACTCGATGGAGAGAGACTGAAAGCTTTCCCCCTAAGATCAGGCATGAGAAAAAGATGTCCACTGTCACCACTATTATTCAAATTGTGCTAGAAGTTCTAGCTAGAGAAATCAGGCAGGACAAAGAAATAAGAGGCATCCACATTGGGAAGGAAGAAATAAAACTTACATTATTTGCAGATGACATGATACTATACTTGGAAGATCCTGAGAAATCTACAACAAAGTTATTTGAGTTAAATAACAAATTCAGCAAGGTGGCAGAATATAAAAGTAATGTACAAAAATCAGTAACGTTTCTATGCACAAGCAATGACCTAACGAAGCAGTCAGTAAAGGAAAAAAATTCCATTCAAAATAGCAACAAAAAGAATAAAGTTCTTAGGAATGAACTTAACTAGTGACATAAAAGATTTGTAAACAGAACACTACATAACATTGCTAAAAGAAATCAAAGGAGATCTAAATAGGTGGAAAGGCATTTTCTGGTCATGGACAACAAGGTGAAATATAGTTAAGATGTCAATTCTCCCCAAATTGATCTACAGATTTAACACAGTACCAATCAAAATTCCAACAACCTACTTTGAAGACTTGGAAAAGCTAGTTAAGAAATTCACCTGGAAGAGAAAGAGACCCCAAATAGCTAAAAGCATCCTAATAAAGAAGAACGAAGTGGGAGGATTAACACTTCCTGACTTTAAAACATATTACAAATACATAGTGGTAAAACAGCATGATACTGGCACAAAGATGGAAGCGTTGCCCAATGAAATCGAATCCAGAGTGTAGAAATAGACCACCAAATTTATGGTCAGCTGATTTTTGACAAGGCCCCCAAATCATCTGAATTGGGACAAAATAGTCTTTTAAATAAATGACATGGAAGAACTGGATATCAATAGCCAAAAGATTGAAAGAGGACCCCTATCTTATACCCGGTACTAAAATTAAATCAAAGTGGATCAAACAACTAAATGTAAGAACTAAAACTTCTAGAAGAAAATGTAAGGAAACATCTTCAAGACCTAGTAATAGGAGGTAGCTTCCTAAACTTTACACTGAAAGCACAAGCAACAAAACAAAAATAGATAAATGGGAACTTCTCAAAATCAATTGCTTCTGCACCTGAAAAGACTTTCTTAAAAAGGTGAAGAGGCAACTAACTCAATGGGAGAAAGTATTTGGAAATCACATATTGGACAAAGATTTGATATCCTGTATACACAAAGAAATCATACAAATCAACAACAAGGGAACGAACAACCCAATTATAAAATGGGCTAAAGATATGAATAGGCATTTTTCTGAACAGCAAATACAGATGACTCAAAAGCACATGAAGAGATGTTCATTTTCCTTAGCTATTAGTGAGATGCAGATCAAGACTACAATGAGATACCAGCAATGGCTGTTATTAAGCAAACAGGAAACTATAAATGTTGGAGAAGATGTGATGAAATTGGGACACTTACGCACTATGGAAGACTGTTTGGGAGTTCCTTAGGAAACTGAATATTGAGTTACCCTATGACCCAGCAATAACACTACTTAGTCTATACCCAGGAGAGCTGAAAGCAATAACACAAGCATGCATTCTCACATGGAAGGTCATAGCAGCATTATTCACAACCACCAAAAGATAGAAAGAAACCAAATGCCCATCAACAGACATGTGGATTAACAAAATGTGTGTATATACGTACGATAGAATATTATGCAGCAGTAAACCAAAATGACATCCTGAAGCACAAGACAAGATGGATGAACCTTGAGGACATAATGCTGAGTGAAAAAAGCTGAGCATGAAAGGATAAATACTGCATGATTCAACTTTTATGATCATGGTAAAGGTAAAACCAGAGGCTTATAATACAGAATATAGGTGACTTAGAGATACATAGAAGCTAGAGATGGGTGAATGGTTAGCTAATGAGGTTGAACTCCAATGTAAGGGAATAGATAGAAGTGAGGGCAGTTCTCTAGTGGGTCTATGTGTAATATTACCATATTGAAGATGAACAAGATTGAAAGGGGTTGTATAGACCTATGTGTCCCACTGATTAATAATAGAAATATAAATTAGTTCTTGCAAAATCTATTCCAAAGGTATGATTCTTGTACAAAGAGTGTTTAAGTCCAGGGTAGGGGGGGAAATGGCTGCTGCATACTATTAGCTATTTTTAAAGGAAAACATCAGTGATACCACAGTAACAGCAGAGGTAAATAATGGGAGGAGGGACAAGAGTTAAAAGGAGGTATAGATTTCCTATTTGACGAGGGTGTGTTTATTGGTTTTCTTTCTCCTGGGAATAATGAAGTTATCAAAAATTGAGAGTGTCAATGGACTGTTGACTTTGGACATGATACATGATCCCTGATGAACGCAGGTTGCTGAAGGATGCACTGACTGAGAAGTAGATTGGTAAATGGTGGAATATACATATGAATGAATGCTGTGCTGCCACAAAAATGAACAAAGTCGTGAGGAAAACCATGAATGTGTGGGACATTTGGTCAGGTGAAATAAGCCAGAAACCAAAGGAAAGCAATGATATGGTCTCCTGTAGAAAATGCTTACAAGTAAACAGGGGTCTAGATTGCAAGTTTATATAGCAGAAGCATTTACTCTGGAGTGGTAATTATTATTCTGGATTTTGACAGGTTCATGTATATATAACCTGATATTTAGAGATAAGAATGAAGTCGATCAGGTAGGGGTTAAAGTAATTCAGAACATAGGGGTAAGGAAAACAATGTCTATACTTTAGAACCATATGTACTCTTTGAGACTAAAGGAAGAAAGGTTTATTTGGTCCGGAACTAAAACTTACTCTAGCACACAATCTAACTCAACCTATCTATATAGCTCATTTGAACAACTGATACACAATGAATAAAGAATAAAAAAGAGGTCCTTTAATCCTGTATAGCCTAATGTAATGCCCAGATGCATCCTAGAGTATATTATGCAGATAGTAAAAAGTATTGGCAAAGTCCCTTGAGGGATGGGAGAAAAAATATGGAACTATTAAACTTTGCCATCAGAAAATCCCCTGATACTGTGCCAAATTTTAGGGACACCCAAATCAATAAGCCACACCTTTGATCTTGAGGTTATTCTTGTGAAACTTAATTTAGGTAACAGAGAAGCTTAGCTCACCTATAAGTATGCCTGAGAGTTACTTCTGTAAGACCCTCATTTGTTGCTCAGATGTGGCCTCACTCTTTCTAAGCCGAACTCTGCATTGCCCTCCCCCTTATGTGGGACAGGGCATCCATGGTGAAAGTCTCCCTGGTGACATGGGAGATGACTCCTAGGCATGAACCCAGCCCTGGCACTGTGGGATCAACAATTCCATCCTGACCAAAAGTGGGGGGAAAGTGTCACATAAAGTATCAGTGTCAGAGAGAGTTCAAATGCAATTGAGAGGCTACTCTGGAGATTGCTGTTACACAAGCTTCAGTTAGACATTGTGAGCTATCATAACCTGCCAAACCCCAACCAGGACCATTCCAGCCAATCCTAAAGAACACCTAGGGCAATATATAACATTCCACAAAGATTCCATGCACTAGAGTACTTTCCAGAAACCTGCAACCTCCAGATGGGTCCCTGGACCAGATAAGTCCTGAAACCTAGAGGACCCAGCCTCTCCAGAACATCAGATAGTTCCATCTCCCTTCCCCATATTAGTGGCAGACCCTTCCAACATGAAAGAGTTAGAGTGGCCATAGCCCAAACACCCCTAAAGAGAGGAATAGAAAAATCAAAGGTATGGTGGAGTTATACGGAGAAGATAGGATTTAACAAATAATATAATTGCTGTATTATTAAATTGATATCTCTTTTAGCCTTAAATATCTTAGAGTAGCTAGAATTGAAAACCTAAAATTGTGGACTTGTAACCCATGTCAAACTCTGAAATATATTCTACAACTAGTTGTGGTACTGTGCTTTGAAATTTATTCCTTTCTTAAATATATGTTATTTTTCACAAAATAAAGAAAGAAAAAAGTCAATTGTGGTGATAAAAATTATTTAAGCCTTCTAGCCTCCTATATTCTGGAGCAGCTAGAAGGAAAAATTTGAGAGGATCATATGGTAGCCCATGACAAACTCTGGGATCTGTCCTGTAACTATTTGTTGAAGAGTGGATTGAAAACTATTGCTTTTTTATTTCTTTGCTTTGTATGTTTGCAATATTAAACAATAAGAAAAGTTAAAAAATAATCTGACCACAGTTGTTTTCAGGTAACACTCTACTGTGACTGAAGGAAGAGAAAAAGAAGACAGAAAGGAAAGCTTGGCTATATTCCAGAATATATATATATCATATATTTCCAACATTTTTATAGGGTTAAAAATAAACAAAAAAAAGTTATTTTTCACATCTAGATCAGGAATATTTTTTGATGAGCAAAGTTGAAAGATAATTTATTCTTAGGGCAATGATGCATAATTAAACACATAAATGTCAAATTCAGAAAGAACCTCAAATTCAACCAGGAAAAAATGTATGTTTTAGAATAATTAGCTCAGTACTATGATATTTAAGGAAGTATGAAAGGTATGCAAGCCATCTGTTCGTTCTTTCCCAAGTTAAATAGCCTTCATTATTATAGGACAAACTATGTATTTATTTAAATGTACCCCCCAAAAAGTAATGCACTGTGGATAGCTGGTTTACTTGTTTTAGTAAATGGAATTATGTACCCCGATTTAGGCACATTCTTAATCTTAATCCATATCACTCTGAGTGTGAATCTATTGTAAATGGGACACTTTGAAGATGTTATGTTTAGTTCAGGTGTGACAAACTGAACCAGGATGAGATATAATTCAGATTATGGGAAGCCTTATAAAAAGAAAATGATAGGAAGGAGCCAGAAGCATGACTTCAGCAAGAAACTTGAAGAAAAAGGAGAGGGCATTTCCAAATCATAGAAAAGCCAAGAAATGCCAGGGATTGCCAGCACCCCATGATTAAAATGCCAGTCTACAGGGAAAAAGCCAGCCTTGCTAATATCTCAAATTTGGACTTCTTCTTTATTCAAAACTGTGAGTCAATAGCTTCTTGCTCCTTAAACCAACCCATTTTGTGGTATTTGTGATAGCAGCTCAGGCAAATCAAGACATTGCTTTTTTAACATTAAATGCACTTCTAAGATTCCATAGAAATAGGTATTTATCACCAGTTTTATAATAAATCGATGGGGAGTGTAAACAATTTAAGATTGTTAAGGATCAGCAGATGTCATACTGAAAAATATATGTATATTTACATTGTAAAATGCAGCAATAAGGTGTCAGTATGTGCAATTTTTCTCTACAGTATCCCTGCCAAATTTGATCCAACAATATTTCAGTGATTTAATTTAGAACTATTTTATTGTGGCAATGTATTCTTAAAAGAGGTTTCCTAATCAATATCCATGTTTTAAGTGCAGAAAAAAACAAATCTATGTCACTAACAAGCAACAGAAAAAAATAACAATTATAAAAATAAAAATGTTATTCTAATATTTCTGTGCAGCTTTTTAGTGTATAAAGCACTTTACATATACTTTATTCATTAATCTTGATAGAAATCACCCGATTGTTTATGTTGTAGGCCGAGGGTTCTCCGATGGGGACATTTTGATTCAGTATGTCTGAGTAGACCAAGAACTTGCCTTTTGCATACTTATTTGAAAGTAATTCTAATGTAATATTTTTGCTGAGAGTGCCTGTCCACTCAGAACAGCATTGTGGCCATCACTTAGGAGCTTGTAAAAATGCAGTAATGTAAGCTCCATCCTAGTCTTACTAAATAGATATTTACATTTTATCAAGTTTCCCAAGGTGACTCACATGCACTTTAAAGCTTTAGGTGCTTCTCTATACTTTAAAGGTTGATGTGGTGATTCTCATTTTGAAACTCAGTATTCTGATCTGTAAAATATGTATAAGTAATGCCTATTTTGGATGATTGTTGTAAATATAATATAGGGGAATATGTACAAAACCATCTGATATTTAGCAAGCTGTTAGCTAATCGTCTCCATTAGAATTAGCATTCATTTATTTAACAAATATTTTTATTGAGCACTTGGTTCATGCCAGAGACTCTGTTAGGTTTGCTCTATGAGATGGTGAAGAAGATAGACACAACTCCCGCCCTTATGGAGGTCATACAGAGTCTAGTGCAATGCTTACATTCATCATCATTGTCATCATCATCATCATCATCATCACCATATTCATTATCATTTTTCATGATTATAATTGTCATCATCACTATTATAGTTATCGTTAATTTTAAAGCCAGGTCTTAAAATAATGTAAGAGATATTTAGACTGAGAGAAGGAGTAGGTCAAAACATTTCTGAAAACCATTGTAGTTTTGTAGTACAAGCAAAGACAAGGAGGATTTGGCATATTGGTGACTTTATAGTGAGTGGGGCCATGTTGAAATGTACCTGTGACTGAAAGAGGGGATTATTGGAGGGGACAAAGGATATTGATAAGAAAACAATATGTGTCTAGACCTGTATAAGGCATTTTCACAAAGTTAAAGAATGGTATTTCTTGGTAGGTGAAAGAATTGGTTTGGATATAATAGAAATAGGAAAAATAGCACAGGTGAATTCTCTCTAGCTCCTGCCTCAACATTTATTTAGCTCTGGCATCATTGGGGCTGAATGCAAAGGACTGACTCACCTCTTCTGGAAAAGGTTTCAGAAATACTTATATTGTGCCGTGTACAAAATAAGAGTACAGTTTCCAGAAGAATTGTCCCTCATTTCTCGGGATCACAGCCTCTCTCTGACACACATGAATGTGTGAATAGCAAGCAAAACAATCATCCCACACAGCAACTTGACCTAGTTTGGAGGGATTAAAAATAATGAATATTTAGATTTAATTTTTGCCTCCTCCAAAATGCACACCAGGAACCCATTGCTTGTATTGACAAATCTCTTAATTAGAAGATGAAATTGACCATATATTAGAGAAACAGATTGAGGTACTCCCATTAAAGATAAAGCTATTTAAAAGTGTGCAGCAGTTTGGTAGTGAAAAAAGGCAACTAAACATATCATCTGAAGCTTCCTTGCATTTGCATGAATGAATACACAAACAAAAAAAATTATTCCACTCAAGATATATGTCACCACGGTTCTGAGAGTGATAAGGGGATGAAACAATGGTGATAAGTATTTGATCAAATGTCCTCAAATATTAATTCCCACTAATAAAAGGTAATAACCCTTAGCTGCTCTATTTTGGTATACCATTTTTTTAAATCCCACTGAGTTTGTGGAAAAGGATATGAAGATCTTACCTATAATGGAAGCAGAAGCAAGCACTCTTCTACCCGTGAATTTACTACATCTAAGTATATCTTCTGTCTCTTGCTCAACCAGCTGTTAGGTATCATTTCATTGATTAATTAATTAATTCAATGAGTAGTGCTCATTTCATGCTAAACACTCTCTGTTGTAAACAAACAATTACATTCAAATATAAAATAAAATAAAAATCTGCTCTCCTCCAGGAGTTCATTAGCAAGACATTTGGCAAGATATTGCATTAAAGAGGAAAAATTAAGTCCATGTTTTAGAAAATGTTTGATGCAGGAAGTTGTAGTGTGTGTGCATGTGTAGGAAGAAACCTAGGTATGAGAAAGATCAGAACATGCAGGGTATTTAACAATATACTAGAGGAAATGCATCACTCTAGGTCTTGAATAAATTGTAGGTTTTCAATTTGGCTACTTTTACAAGGTATCAAAGAACCAGTTAATAAGCCAGAATTATATCTTTTCTGTCTGTACGATGTCAGTTGTGCAATTTGACATTTTCATTGAATTTGATTGGCTAGTCTGACACACAGCTCATTCTACCCTTTCTGACTGATTGATGGGTTGTTAATATATATTTCCAACCACATGTTATTCATTTATTTAGGGCATCCTTGTAGGTAGGTAAAATGTCATTCAAGGAATTCTATCAAGATCTGTTGTCCAGAATAAATAATAAATAATTCTCCCACTATGTTTTGCTATCGGATATTATAAGAGAAAAAAACTTCTGTGGCAAAAGTAGAAATAATTCTTGAAATTTTAATCCCAGAAGAAAGAGGATATAGAGATTTAAATAAACTATAATGTGCATATGAAGTCACCCCTAGAACATTGAGATTTGGGTAATGATTCACCTCAATGTTAGTACAAACTTAAATATTTTGACTTAGTACAAACCTAAGGAATATGGCCCATATTGAAGGAACCACCCACAAACTATACCTTATTTTCCTCTGTTCATTGGACATTACTAAAATATTTTTATTTAGTTTCAACTAAAGAATTTTCCAAGCATAGAATTTACTTGAATTTAAAATTTCACTCTACAGTTCATTCATGTAGACAGGCATAAAGTCACCTACAAGAAAGAGTGAATCAAACAGTTCTACAAAATCTATGTATATTGCAATCATGAAGGGAAAATATGCTCATCTGACAGCTTGTTGACTTTTATGGAAGCATACTAGAATATGAATATAAAATATAAACATCTAAGAAGTTTCTAGAGATATGATTATTTACCATGATTAACAGTTGTCTAAAAATCCCCGAAAACTAAAAAGTTTACTTTTATTTTGCATTTCCTTTTAATGTATACAACACAACATATACTTTAGTGCTGAAAATATATCCTGTTGGTATTTACAAGATGCCTTGCTAATAAAAATCAGTTCTACTCATTGCATGATTGCAACTCTCAGAGCAGAAGAAATTCCCTTGATGGATACGTATTAATATCAGACTTACAACTTACCCTCCAATCAAAAGAAAAAGTTTGACTCTCCTCCTGGGGAAAATGCTAACTTTTTTGTGAACTCATGCCATTAGTATATATTCCTTCCCTTGCAACTTTAATTCAACTGGAGTTGTATAAAAAGTCAATTTTCAATAGCATACAATATTTATATTCCTTAGGATTAATTTTATTTTTTATTGATTTGAGCAGGTGTAACTGAACTCCAAATGTAACTATCTGACACAGACTCTAGATTTTTGCAGGGCATTTTGTTTCCTCCAGTCACACTCTGCTAAGATTGCCTATATGCATGTCAACCTAGAGGTTCTATTGCCACAAAAATATATTGGTAGTAAAGTAAGGGCATTTCACTGAAAACCCATCTTCAGTACAAGAAGAGCAAGTCAGAGAGTTACTACCTAATGTCAGGGACAAAATCTTTAACCCAAATGAGATACAGAATAATTGCCTATCTTTCCAGTCTCTCTTTTTGTCACTCTCTGCACGCATCACATTGATGCTTGATTTGGACACTTTGCCTAATGCTTTCCTCTGTCTGACAATTCTTCCTCCAAACTCTTTACTTGCTCAGTCATTAACAGGGTTCTGACTTTATCTCCTCCAGGAGGCCATTTTTCCCTTTAATAGTCCCCTCTGTTTCCACCCAGGCAATTTAGCTATCACTCCTCTGGTTCTCTTAACTCTATGTGTGCATATGTCATTTCTATACAGTTATATTTTATGCACATAAGATTAAACTAATAGAAAGTCAAAATGAACCTTTGAAAATCCCCTTCTTAGGAGTTTGCTCCATTGACCGATAAACTATACCTGTTTTCCCTCTGTTCATCAAGCATGATAAAAGCATTTTTCAGTCTATTTTGATTAAACGACATGCCAAATGTATGATTTGCTTAAATTTCAATTTTCAATTTATTGTTTAGTAATAGAAATAGACAGGTATTTAGAAACCAATGTTTATCTGATTCTCTGAACTGGCTAGGGTTGGATAGAGGGAAGAAAGTGTAGATACTCGCAGGAAATTTCATAAGTGGATTGGTGCAGGGTGGTGTGTGTCATATAAGACAACTCAGCTATTCTCTTTGGGGAGCCTAGCAAACCACATTGGTAGTTGTGATATGAGGCACAATGATAGTAAATGGTATATAAACTTTTGAAAGGAGAATAACTTCTACATATCTCCTAATCCAAAGCTCCTACGGATCTCCCTTACCCAGCCATGCAGACCTCCCTTTCTCCATATACTTAGATGTTGATGCTGAATTGATCCGCCAGATCAGATCTTAACTTCCTACTAAATCTGAGGTGCATGTCTCTGCCTTTCTGGAGATCTTGAAATCCTCCTGGTTTCAGTCCTCTGCCTTTGCTACTAGTGATGATGACTACAGTTAGAAAATGTGATGAGGAAGAGTTTGTGCAATGTTTTCTCTTGCTTTTTATTTATTTATTTATTTATTTATTTATTTATTTATTTATTTATTTATTTATTGGCATGGGCAGGCTCCGGGAATTGAACCCATGTCTCAGGCATGTAGGTGAGAATTCTGTCACTGAGCCACAATTGCACTGCCTTCCTCTTGCTATCTTTTTGTCTCCATTTATTTTAGAAATGTTTTGGTGTTGCAGCTTTCACCTGGTAAAAACTGCTCTAATAATTCACATCTAAGTTTAATCACTGATTTTTGAGGGTTGTTTTCCTTCCCCTTACCTCTTCTTCCATTTTGTGGTCTTTTGCAAACATAAAACATTCTATTTATTTGAATTTATTAAGAAAAATGAAATGTTTTATAGACGTTGAAAAATCTAAAGTCTTAAAATTATTCCAGAAAAGTTTTTTTTAATTAATTGTTTCTCACCAGCCTCCTCATATTGCTCACTACTGTGTCCCCGTTAAGTTCTCATTTCATTGGGAACTGAAAATAATTTAGAGTCTCATCTTCTTGAATAGCTGCTTCCTCCAGTGCTGCCCACCAGATGTCTAAATTAGGCAAACTGAAGGATGCAGCAGGGATTTGGGAAGGTGAGGATGGCAGCTTTGTTGGATAGTATGTGCTTTTTAAAATTTATTTTTAGTGATATATTTTTAAACATTTTTATTTTAAAATATAACATATATACAGAAAAGAGATAAATTACAAAATTCAGTTTAAGAAGTAATTATTCCTTGAATTGGTGTGGACTAATAAAGTATTGTTGTTAAATATAATCCTTAGGATGCAATAGGTAATTTTCCCCATATACAACTCTATTAACTTTTTGTAAAAATGTCATACATTTGAAACAGTTCATGTAAGAACTTAAATTTATTTGTAGTGTTAATCAGTGAGATACATGATTTTAGACAACCCCTTTCAATCATGTCCACCTTCAATATGCAACTCTCCCCCAAACAAACAAGCAAAAAAGCACCTTCAATAGGCATTATTATGTATAATTGCAATAATGAATTACCATGGCCTCTATCCATTCTCAAACATTTAAGATCAACCTTTTTAACAAGTTTTTACATACTAGGAACTGCTGCCCCTTCTCTAATTTCTGTCTAACTCTAAGTCCCCTATCTTCTACATATTAAGACTCTGAGTTTAAATTTTCTAAGTGGCTTATAGTAGTGAAATTATACAGTATCTATCCTTCTGTGTCTGGCTTATTTTTCTCAGCATTATGTCTTCAAGATTCGTCAATGTTGTCACATAATTCAAGACTTCATTCCTTTTCCCTGCTGCATAAATTCTATTGTATGCAAATACCACATTTTGCTTATACACTTATCTGTGATTGACACTTGGATTGTTTGATCTTTTGGCAATTGTGAATAATGTCACTGTGAATATCGGCGTGAAAATCTCTGTTCTTGACACTGCTTTCAGATCTTCTGGGTATATACCAAGTTGTAATTACCGGGTGTAGGGCATCTCAATATTTAGTTTTCTGAGGAATCGCCAAACTGTCTTCCACAGTGGCTGTACATTTTAAATTCCCACCAGCAATGAATAAGTGTTCCATTTTCTCCACATCCACTCCAATATTAGTGGTTTCCTGATTACTTAATGTCTTCCATTCTTATGAGAGTGAGATGATATCTCATTGTGGTTTTGACTTGCATTTCCCTAATGGCCAATAAAGATGAACATCTCTCTCCATGTGCTTTTTAACAATTTATATACATTTTTGGAAAAATGTCTATTCAAATCTTTTGCCCATTTTATAATAGGGTTGTTTACCCTTTTTTTGTTAAGTTGTAGGATTTCTTTATATATACTGGATATCAGACCCTTATCAGATATATGGTTTCCAAATATTTTCTCCCATTAATTTGGCTGTTTCTTCCCCTATTTGACAAAGTCCTTTGAGGCACAGAAGTCTTCACTTGAGGAGTTTCCATTTGTCTTTTTTTTTCTTGTTGCTGCTTGTGCTTTGGCCGTAAGGTCTAAGAAGCTACTTCCTATTAGTAAGAGATCTTGAAGATGTTTCCATATATTTTCTTCTAGGCGTTTTATGGTACTGGCTCATATTTAGCTCTTGATCCAATTTGAGTTATTTTTATAGGGTGTGAGGTATGGGTCCTCTTTCATTCCTTTGGATATGGATATCCAGTTCTCCCAGTCCCATTTATTGAAGAGAATATTCCGTTCCAGTTCAGTGGATTTGGGGTCCCTGTCAAAAAATTAATTCACCAAAGATCTGGGGGTCTGTTTCAGAACTCTCAACTAAATTCCATTGATCAGTGTGTCTACATTTTGGGCCAGAACCACAGGGTTTTGACAGCTGTGACTGTACAATAAGCTTGAAAGTCAGGAAGTATAAGTCCTCACACTTCATTCTTCTTTTTTAGGATGTTTTTGGCTATTCAAAGCCCATTCCCTTCCAAACAAATTTACTAACTAGCTTTTCCAAGACCTGAATGTAGGTTGTTGGAATTTGATTGATATTGCATTGAATCTGTGGATCAATTTCATTAGAATTAACATCTTAATGATATTTAGTGCTCCTATCTATGAGAAAGAAATGCCTTTCCAACTATTTAGATCTTTGATTTCCTTAACAGTGTTTTGTAGTTTTCTGTATACAGGTGCTATACTTCCTTGGATATGTTCATTTCTAGATACTCGATTCTTTTAGTTGCTAATGGATGTGAAGTTTTTCTTGATTGTGCCCTTTGTTAGGTCATGACTGTGTATAGAACCTTTACTGAATTTTGCGCATTAATCTTGTATCCTGCCATGTCACTGAATTGTTTATTAGCTCAAGTAACTTTGTTGTAGATTACTTACAATGTTCCAAATATAGATCATGCCATCTACAAATAGAGTTTTAATTCTCCCTTTCTGATTTGGATATTTTATTTCCTTCTCTTGCCTAATTGTGGTAGCTATATTTTCTAGCACAATGTTGAATAATAGTGGTGGCAGTGGGCATACATTTTTTTATTCCCATTCTTAGGGGAAAAGCTTTCAAACTCTCAGCATTGAGTATGCTGCTGCCTTTCATATAAGCCCTTTATCATATTGAGGAAGCTACCTTTCGTTCCTACCTTTTGATGTGTTTTTATCAGAAAAGGATGCTGAATTTTGTTGAATGCTTTTTCAGCTTCAATCCAGATGATCACTTGATTTTTCCCTTCTAATTTGTTAATTTTCTGTGGTACATTGAATGGTTTTCTTTTGTTGAATCAGCCTTACATGCCTGAAATAAACCCCACTAGGTCATGGTACATAATTATTTAAATGTACCATTGGATTTGATTTGCTTGTATTTTGCTGAAAATTTTTGCATCTATATGCATTACAGAGATTGGCCTGTATTTTTTCCTATCCTGTGGTATTTATCCAGTTTTGGCATTAGAGTGATGTACGCTTTATAACATGTGTTACCTAATATTGCTTTTTCTTCAAATTTTGAAAGTTTGAGCAGGAATGGTGTTAATTCTTCTTGGAATAGTTTGATAAAATTCTCTTGTGAAGCTATCTGGCCCTGGGTTTTTCTTTTTAGGAAGGTTTTTGACAACAGATTGTATCTCTTTGCTTGTGATTGGTTTGTTGAGGTCTTTTATTTCTTTTCATGTCATTACAGGTTGTTCATGGTTTCTAGGAAATTGTCCATTTCATCTAAGTTTTCTAATTTGTTGATGTACAGTTGTTCATACTATCCTCTTATAATTTTGTTTTTATTTCTTCAGGGCCCATGTTAATGAACTCTTCCTCATCTGATTGCTTTTATTTGCATCCTCTCTTTCTCTTTGTCAGCCTAGCTAATGGTCCATCAGCCTTATTGATTTTCTCCAAGAACTAACTTTTGGTTTTATTGTTTCTCTCTATTTTTTGTGTTGTTCCCCAATTCATTTAGTTCTGCTTTGATCTTTATTTTTCTTCTACTTGATTTAGGGTTAGTTTGCTGTTATTTCTCTAATACCTACAGGTGGCCGCTTAAGTCCTTGATTTTTGCGCTCTCATCATTTTTTTTCCACTTCATTTCTGATATAGACATTTAGAGCAATAAATTTGCCTCTCAGCACTGTCTTTGCTGCATCCCATAAGTTTTCACATGATGTATTCTCATTTTCATTCATGTCCAGATATTTGCCAATTTCTCTAGCATTTATCTTCTTTGACCCACTGATTGTTTAATATAATGTTATTTAAACTCCATATATTTGGAAAAGTTCTGGTTCTTTGGTGGTTGCTGATTTTCAGCTTCCATCCATTGTGGTCAGAGAAAATGTTTTGAACAACTACGATCATTTCAAGTTTATTAAGTTCTGTTTTGTGCCCCTGCATATTATATATCCTAGAAAACATTCCATAAAGACTAGAGAATAATGTGTATCCTTCTGTTTTGGGGTGAGGTGATCTATAAATGTCCATTAAGTCTAATCCATTTATCACATTGTTTTAGGTTCACAATTTCCTTATTGATCCTCCATCTTGTCGTTCTATCCATAGAAGAGAGTGGACTATTTAATTCTTCCACTATTATAATATAAATATCTATTATTTTCTTCAATTTTGTCAATGTTTGCCTCATGTGCTTTGGAGCTCCTTGGTTGGGTGTTTAAACATTGATGAAAGTTGTTTCTTCTCAGTGAATTGTCCCTTTCATTAATGTGTAGTGTCCTTCTTTGTCTCTTATGACATCTTTGCATTTAAAGTCTATTTTTTTCTGATATTTGTATAGATACTTATGCTTTCTTTTGGTTACACCTTGCATGGAATATATTTCACATCCTTTCACTTTCAGTAAAATTGTACCCTTGGGTCTAAGATTTGTCTCTTGTAAACAGCACATAGATGGATTATATTTTTTAATCCATTCTTCCAGTCTCTTAATTATGGAGTGCATTCCATTAACATTTAAATTTATAACTGTAAGGTGGTTCTTAAATTTACCATCTTTTTTTTTTTTTTTTTTTTGCATGGACAGGCACTGGGAACTGAACCCGGACCTCTGGCGTGGCAGGCAAGAACTCTGTCTGCTGAGCCACCATGACCTGTCCACATTTTGGTTTTTATTTGTCAGATCTGGTTTTTATTCCCCTCTCTCTGTTTTTATCGTTTAAGTTACCTTTATGAATACTCTTCAATTCTCTGCCCTCCTGTAGATCTTTCTCTCCTGTCTTTTTTTTTCAGCTGATAGAATTCCTTTTAGTATTTTTTGCAGGATAGATCTCTTGTTAATAATTTGATCTGCATTTTTTTACCTGTGAAAATTTTAAACTTTCCCTCACTTTTGAAGAACAATTTTCCTGGATAAAGAATTCTTAGCTGACAATTTTTCTCTTTCAGAATCATAAATATATCATACCACTACCTTCCGCTCCCATGGTGCCAATTGAGTATACCAAACTTAGTATTATGTGACTTCCCTTGTATGTTTTGTATCACTTTTCTCTTACTGCTTTCAGGGTTTTCTCCTCTTCAGCATTTGACAGTCTGATGAATATGTGACTTAAAATGGGTCTATCTGGATTTATTCTATTTTGAGTTTGTTAGGCTTCTTTGATTTGCATATTTATATCTTTTATAAGAGTGGGAAATTTTCCCTAATTATGTACTCATATACTCTTCATAGCACTTTTCTGCTTCTGCAACACCAGTGGTTCTCATGTTTTGTGGTTCATATTCTCCATCATTTCCCGGATACCTAATTCAGTTTCTCCATCTGTTTATCATTTCTTCTGTATACTCAAATTCAATTGCCATGTCTTCTAGTTCCCTTATTCTTTCCTCTGCCTCATCAAATCTGCTATTGTGTGTGTCTAGTACATTTTTAATTTGATGTACAGTATATTTCATTTCTGTGAGATTCAATATTTTTTATTGATTCTTTCAAATTGGTCTTTATGCTTTTCTAGTAACTTGATATCCTTTATATCGCTAGCCAACCCATTAATGCTATTTAGGAAATTAGTTTGTACATCTTGATTGGTTGTTCCAAATTCTGTTTCTTCTCTGGCTTTTTTATGTGGTCATTTGGCTTGACCATATATTCTTGCATGTTCATGTGCTTTGGAACTTCCCAGTGGTTTCTAGGCATTTAATTATCTTGATAAGATTATCACAAATGTTGATTTCCCTCACTCACCTATGATTATATAGTTGTTTGGGTGTGATGAAAGTCAGAAAAGCATTTTGCCACACTGCACTTTATTTGGTTTCACAGAAGACATTGTTCCTGGAGTGACTTTTCTGTACCCCCCTGTCTGGCTCCAACTGTGTCAGCACACCGGGCCAGGCCCAAAACAGGCAACAATCAATAGTCAAGGCCAAACAAACAGTCAAGGCCCCTATTCTACATGTGCACTTGAAGCTAGTAACTGCAGGTAAAGGAATGGACACTGTACACTTAGATTGAGACCCCACCTAGGGGCACAATGTGTCTTGTGGTTCCCTGGCTCCCACATGGGAGGACCTTGGTCCACAGGATTGAGACTGTCTACTTCCCCAGCCTACAGCTTGCTCATGAATGATCTGATTTTCACTGTCCAGCAAGAACTGGGTTTGTGTTAGGGCACTACCTTGGCAGTTGGGCTGTCTGTGTGTCTCAACAAGAACAGGCTGGGTTCCCATGCAGGGGGTGGAGACCACTCTCCATTGGGCCTGGGATAGGGTCTGGAGATACTCTGAAAAGCCTTGTAATTCCTCTGCACTTTCTGGCCTTCGCAGCAAATGGCACTATCTTGACTTATTCATGGAAGCTGTTTACCTCTGAGGCCCAGCAGCATCTGACTTTGTAGAGCTGATACTGTGGGGCTCTTGTGCCCTCACTTAGCTGGCCAAATCTGGCTCAATATGGGGCTGTGTCCTCAACTTTACTTATGAATGAGGATTCCCCAGCTACCCAAGTCTGACAGCTTCTCACAGGCAAGGATCAGGCCTCCCACTTCTATTTCCCTCACAGATGGGGGAGGAGCACCAGGACCTAGAACTGGAATTTCAGAATTTGTCCATGTTTTCTGAGACTCTTCATGACTCACTGACCAAGACCTTGAAATATCTTCCCCTGTCATCCAGATCCACAAACAGTTGATTTGGGCAGTCTCTTTCTTGCTGCTCACTACTTATAATGAAGATTTTGTAATCCCCTCTCCAGACCTCCATTTCATAAAATTCCTCTTTGCTGCCCTTTTGTATTCTGCTCTCCACCACAGCTTAAGTCCTGCCATGGGTCCCTGTGAGCTTGGGTCTCTGTGACTGGTTAGAGGTGGGGATCTGTTTCATGGCTGTGAGAAATTTTATAGTCTGTGTCTCTGGTGGGAAGTGGGAGGTATCCCAGATGCTGCCTCTGAGACTGAGTGAGATGGAAGGGAGAGAACCAGGTTGTCCAGGAAGGAAGTTTCTTATCTGATATTATTCTCTTTCTTTAATTCAGCTTTTGTAGCATCCTTATCCAGTCTATATCCTGCTTCAGAGTACTGAACAAGTGGAATAGTAATTTTTTTTTTGCATTGAATCTATGGGGAGAAGTTTCCAGTAGCTGTTTACATTGCCATGTCAATGTCACTCTCCATAGAGTTTTTTAATGCAATTTTTATTGAGACAAAATCACATGTCATATAATCATCAAAAGTATAAAATCAATGACTCTCAATCATCATATGGTTATGAATTCATCACCACTGGCACTTTTAGAACATTTTCATTACTCCAAAAAAGTAAAAATAAAAATAAAAAACAACCCAAACATCCCATATCCCTTATCCCCCATATTATTTATTTATTTATTGTCTTTATTTTCTTATTCATCTGCTCATACACTGGATAAAGGGAGTGTTAGTCATGAGGTTTTTACAATTGCACAGTCACCATAAAAGCCACATAGTCACACAATCATCTTCAAGAATCAAGCCTCCTGGATTGCAGTTCAGGCATTTCCTTCTAACTATTCTAATACAAAAAAACTAAAAAGGAATATCTATATAAGATATATAGATGTATATATTTGAAATCAACTCTATTTGAAATCTCTTAGCCATTGACACTTTATTTTTTTTATTTCTTTCCCTCTTTTTGTCAAGAAGTTTAATCCCATGATGCAACTCCAGGCATCATGTCCCATGTTTCCATGAAGATTTACCCTCCCGGGAGTCATGTCCCCTATAGCAGGGAGGACAGTGAGTTCACTTATCAATTTGGCTTTGAAAGAAAGGCCAAATCTGAGCAACAAAAGAGGTTTTCTGGGGGTGACATCTAAGCATAATTGTAAATAAGCTTAGGTTCTCCTTTGCAGGAATGAGTTTCAGACTGGCAATCTCCAAGTTTGAAGGCTTGGCCTATTAAATTGGTATTACCTAATGCTTGCAAAATATCAGGAATTCCTTGGGTGAGGAAATATGATATTTCTACATTTTCCCCAGTCCCTCAAGGGAACATTGCAAATACTTGTTTTTATTTTAACTTTTTTTTGAAATATATATACAAAAAAAAAGCAATATTTTTCAAAGCACATTTTAACAATTTGGTACAAAAGAGATTTCAAAGGCTGGTATAGGTTACCATTCCACAGCTTCAGGTTTTTCTTTCTGGATGCCCTAAAACATTGAGGTAAAAGAAATACCAAAACAGTGATTCAGTGGTCATATTAATTTGTTAAATACTGTTTTCTTTTTTCTAACTCCTCCTTCTCTTTTGCTCCTTCTCCTACTTTATAGGGATCTTTGGGCTATGCCCATTCTAATGTCTTCATTTTGAAAAGGGGTGCCCAGAATTTAGGATTGGGGGATGGAATTACTTGATACTCTTTGAAAGGTTGGCTCCTCTGAGTTTCAGGATATATCTGGCCTAAGTACTCTCTGGAAGTTATAGGTTTCAGGAAAGTAAACTTAGTGTATGAAACTTTTGTAGTACCTCAGTTAGGGCCTTAGGTGTTCTTTAGGGTTAACAGGAATGATGTTGGTTGGGATTTGGCAACCATAACAATTAGCAATATCTAGCTGAAGTAGCCCCCAGAATGGCCCCTCCAATCTATTTGAGCAGTCTTCACCAATGATATATTGTTTCGTTACATTTTTTTTCCTCTTCATGGTCTGGATGGCATTGTTGATGTCATGGTGCCAGGGTCAGACTCATCCCTAGGTGTCATGTTCCACATTGTCAGGGAGACATTCATCCCTGAATCTCATGTCCTGTGTAGGGGGGAGGGTAATGATTTTCATTGCAGTTTGGCTTAGAAAGAGAGAGGCCATATCTGAGCAACAAAAGAGGCTTCCTCAAAGCAACTCTTAGGCCTAATTATAGGTCATCTTCTTAGCTTCTCCATTACAAATATAAGTTTCATATGGGCAAATTTCAAATTCAACAACTTGGCCTGTTTTCTTAAGAATCCTTTATGTTTTAGAGAGTACCAAGGGTTTCCCAGATGTGAAAGTTTTATAGTCCCATATTTTTACTTCAATCCCTCATAGGACTCTATCAATACCTTTTATAGCACCTTAACAAATCAAGGGGGAAAATCACATGATCGGATCGATTCATGCTGAAAAATATTTGACAAAATTCAGCATCTTTTTCCAATAAAAACACTTCAACAGATAGGAATCAAAGGAAACGTTCAATATCAAAAAGGACATACATAAGAAACCTGCAACCAGCATCATATTTAATGATGAGAAATTGAAAACATTCTTTCTAAGATCAGGATCAAGTAAAGATGCACATTTTCATCACTAATATGCAACATTGTACTATAATTTCTAGCTAGAGTAATCAGGCAGGAAAAAGGCCTTTAAATAGGAAAAGAAGAATTAAAACTTTCATCATTTACAGATGACATGGCCTTATACTTGGAAAACCCTGGGTAATATATGTCAAAGCTACTTGAGCTAATAAACAAATTCAGCAAAGTAGTGGGGTATAAGATGAATGTAAAAAATTAGCAATGTTTATATATGGAAGTAATGACCTAACTGAAGAGACAAGAAAAAAATTCCATTCAAAACAACAAATTTAAAAATTAAGTATCTAGGAAAATGTATAACCAGGGATATGCTGGTTTGAAAGTGTGTTCCCCCAGAAAAACCATGTCCTTTGATCCTGATTCAATATTATATGGTGAAAATCTTTGATTAGATTTTTTCTGTGGGGATTGACCCATTCAATTGTGGAGAAGACTTTTTGATTAGATTACTTCCATGGAGATGCAGCACACCCAATTGTGGGTGACACTTTTGATTAGATGGAGATGTAACTCTGCTCATTGAAGGTGTGTCTTGATTAGTTTTAAAAAGGTGTTATTTTGGAGAAAATGGTTCCTTCAGAGTTGACAGAGATGCCAACATTTGAAGATGTTCGGAGCGCTGACAGAGAGAGCAGACAAGTAGACATGGATATTTGAGAAGCAGATGCCAGCTGACATCTCCATGTACCTTCCTATGAAATGTTAAGCAATCCAGAACCCAGACCTATGTCCCAGAGGAGCTAAGTGAAGGTCCACAGATGCTCAGAGAGGAAACCAGTGGCATCGGTATCTGGAAGCAGCACAACCAGGAACAAGGATGAGCGGATGTCAGGTACGTGCCTTCTCAAATCAGACTTTGAGTCAAGGTGTCTTTCTCTGTATGCCTTAGTTAGGACATTTTTTATGGCCTTAGAACTATAAATTTGTAACATAATAAATTCCATTTTTAAAAGTCATTCTATTTCTGCTATGTTGCATTGTGGAAGCATTTAACAGACTAAAACAAGAGATATTAATGACATGTGAACAGCAAACTATAAATATTGCTAAAAGAAATCAAAGAGCTAATAAGGTGGAAACACATTCTGTGTTCATGGATAGGATGGATGAATGTCATTGAGATGCAAATACTTTTTTTTCCACCCAAATTGCTCTGGGATATATGGGATTATTACATTAACCTGTAAAAAATATCAAGGTCACATTTGCTATTCAACTTTCCATGTAATTATGTTGTTTAAACAGACTTATGATACAGGTTAGAGAGTTTGCTACAGAAAATATAAATTTTGTACCAAATAGTCATCATTAACTTTCATCTCACATGAAGTTGAATTTTAAAATGCAGTCAATATCATCTTTTACCCTGTATTCTGATTTACCATAGTGCTAACCACGTCAACTTCATTCATATCTCTAATTGAAGTCTGATCTCTTTTTTAGCTTCTTTAATAATTTCTGCATGGGGTAATGCTGACTTTCAGAGCTTCAGAACTCTAGTTCTGAATTTTAGGTGTCCCACAGAAATCCAAAGTTCCAGGGAATGACCAGGTGACACACAAATTGCTCAATATCCCAGAATTTAGAAATAACAGTTAAAACTCAGGAATAGATATGACTGCTCTAAGAGCTTACAATCTAGGACCCTTTACAATAAGCCTTATCAAACACTCCGTACTTCATAATCATCAATTGCCCAATCTCTGCCCATGTTAGATCCCCTGCTAATCTATGTTCTCAATTCCAATTCTCAGTATTTGCACATTATATTTGCTCCATATTAGTGAGGACTTACAATACTTGTCTTTTTGTTTATGGCCTATTTCACCCAGTATAATGTTATCATGGTTCATTCACCCAGTTTCATGCCTCACAACTTCATTCCTTCTTGCAGCCACTCAATAATTCATTGTATATAACTCTACACAGAGTTTTAAGACAGTAAAACTTCTTTTTTCACAAGAAATAAAAAAGAGTAAATTGTACATAGTTATCTTTCTTTTTTGTTTTGTAACTTTTTAAATAAAAAACATGAAATATGGTGATATTTTCTTGCATAAATGATGTTGTTTTGAATTGAGACCTTCCAATTAAGTACCAGCAAATAATAACACCACTTCATATACACTTATGAAAATTTTCTTATTCTCTCTAATTGATACATACCAATGAGACACTTGTTGTTAAATGTTAATTATCAATACTAAATTACAGCCCCCAACAATTCCCAGCATAGTCTTCATTATCCTTAACACCACAGAAAATATATTTATTGAAAGTTCAGTGACTGGCCTCAGCCTTGTGCAAGGTGGTAAATTTCAGATATCATTATTCATATTCAAATGAAACAATTGTATTATAGAGGGTTCAACAGATTTGCATGAAGTTACAAACCTAACTGTCATTTCAACCCATGATAAAGGCATGTTATCACCTTGGAAATAGTAATAAAGCTACCCAAAGAGCCAATGTCATCTAAGCCTTATGATCTAGGGTTTGCTGATTTCCCAATCTGAATTAACTTCCATGGGGATCTTTAATTTGCTACCCTTTAAAATGAGAAAAAGTAAGCCTAAGAGTTCAAATACAGCACCTGACATTTGCATTCTTACTATGCAAAAATATACACATTTTTAAAGAATATACATTCAAAAAAATAAGATCTTAACCCACTATTCAGCATGTACTATCAAAGAGTAAACATTCATATAGAACATCATTGTTAAAGCAGCACTGAATCTTGGTGAAAGTACATTGCTTGCTCTTCCTTTTGCAAGTTGCATAGCCTTCTTCTGTTCATTATCCATCTTGGAAAGGCACTTGAAACCTTAAGATATGATTTTGACATTAAAAGCACTACTCCCAAGGACACTGACAAATGGTTCTTGTTCTGACTCTAATAGTGACAGAAAGTGTTTCTAATACCAAAGCATCTGCCTTCCATGACATTTTTACTAATTTACTAAGTTTCAGAAATATTGTGGAAATTCCAACCTATTTGTATAATTCCAATTATGAAGTGTGTGAAGCAATACTGACAAAAGATGCAACCAACAAGCTGCCCCAAAGAGACTGCATATGAAAAAAGACATACACCATAGCTTCTAAAAATAAAAACTGATTTAAAATTAATTAATTCAGGAATAAACTTGGTGATTTGCAGATAACCACCTTGATTAATTTTTCCTCTTTTCAACTCAACAAAATTTTATTTTATCCATAAATTTTGGCCAGGCAAGTGAAAGAACTGAGGAAGAAGATGAAAAATTAGTCAAAATATGCTGTCCTTTTTCTAGAAGAGTTTCTAGTCTTATTTAGGAGAAAACTCGGGCCATATAAAACAATTGGAAAATAAAGAAGATGTTATGGTTGCAAGTATCAGATTGAGTATTACAGGTAATTTACCATTCTGAAACCATCAGGCCCTATAAACCTGTTCTCTGTGATTAACTTAAACCTTTAAAGGTAAGAATGTCTCCTTAAATAAACTAGTTACACCTTTATTGTTATCTCATGGGAAAGGAAGATGTTAACATAACCCTTCCCTCCAATCATACCTGGAATATTTAAAAAGAAATACTTTAAAACAATTAAACAATTATTATTAGAGGGAAGGAAATTCTATACAGAAACAATGCCAGAAACATTAGAAGAGATAAAAAATGTGACATAATATTTACACATCCAACTTCCCAAATGTTTATCATTGTGTTAACAAATTCTGATTTCTATATTTTTTGCCACACTCGAATAAAACATACTTTTCTAAATATTAACCATAAATAGTTCTAGAGGTTTGATGTAATCAATAATTGATACCCTTTTTCCACTACTCAGTACCGAAACAACTGAGGGCTAAAGAATCAGTAAGGAGATCAAAATGTCAGCCTTATGATTGATGGAATAATTGAAGAACTTGGATTAGGTGGGTGTCAAAGGTGGGACTGTAAATATCGAACCAAGGCATTCACAGTGTGGTGTAAATTCCTGGCCTCCCCCTGCAGGGGAATAGCATGATGTTGGAAGATTTATGTCATGAGCAAAATGAATGTACTTTGCAGAAAGCCTGAGCTCAAAGAGAAAAGAAGAAGCTCCTGAGTTACTCATACCCAGTTCTTTCTCACAAATTTACCAATTGAACAATTCACTCTTCTTCCCCTGAGCAGAGAAAGGTTAAATGGTAGGTGGCACATAGAAGCCAGAAGTTTCTTAATTGATGTCTTTACACATAGAAACAAATTCTGGAGAAAATAGATGCTTCAAATAATTCCCCTCCATTTCAACCACAATATCACATATTGTGAAGCAAACCTCATTCCATGAAAAGTTAATGTAATATATTGGCTGCATGAGTAGTGGTTAAGAACTCAGGTTCTGGAACCAGACGGGTAAATGAGTGCCTTTTCTACAATTTACTAGATGTATGATATGAGATAGATTAATCTTAGAGTTCCCATTTTCTCCATCTGTAAAATGGAGGATAAAAATGATACCTAATACTTGCCTGGCAGGGGAGATACCATGATCACGAAGGTGTTTTTCCCGGGGTAAGGCTTATCCATTGCACTCCAGATTTGCTGACCACTGTGATTTCCCCAAATGTTGGAAATTTGACTGCATAATTTGTGGTAGTGGGGTACTGTGTTTGCACTCTCCTCTAGGAAAATAAAATGATATCTACTCCAAAGGGTTATTTTGTAATTGTTAAATTTGTTAATCCATGTAAAGCATATAGCAACTGCCACATATAATAAAACACTCAATAAATATTAGTTTGAGAGGCAAAAATAAGTCTGTGTAGTATGATTAGAGGAATATTTGAAAGCTTAACCTATCCAAATAATCTATCCTGGTACCCTGCTATGTATCCTTAAAATTCTTACTATTAGAATAAATTTTTGTTGTTAAATTTGTGAATCTCTAGGAGACCCTTTTTCAAATGCTTAACTTTTGAGAAAGGCAAACCAGAACTACACAGCATCAGATGATCACAGTCATGTAATTTAATTCACCATTTTGTTAGTACAGAGAAGAGTTCTGAGAAGATAGGAAATTTTATCTCCAATATATATAGCACATATTTTATATAATTGTTAATACACACACATTGGATAGACAGATATAGATATGAATTTATATGTATTAACACAATCTTTATAATCTTGTTAAGTTTTAAAATTTATACTCATCCTTCAGGTCCCAGAAAAAAGTCACCTCATCTGTGAAGTTTTTTATTTCCACCTCACCATGCAGACAGAGTTAGTTCTTCTCTCTTCTTTGATTTCAAAGCACTAATAAATAGCTGTGAAATAACACCAATGATATTATTTGGAACTATTCAGTCAGAGCTGTCTGTATTCTCCAGAAGGGAAAAGGCCATATCTCTGCAAATTTCTGTCACCATTCCATCTCCAGACTGTATTTAATTGTAATTGGCATTTAGTAGTTATTCAGTATACATCAAAGCGTCACTTCCACATTCATTGTTTTAATTACTAGATTTAATTGGTAAAGTCAAAGGGATATATGCTAAATTTAGATGGTCAAAAAGAGCAAAACCATTTATGCTCTCTTAACTAACTCAATTCAATACAAAGTGTCTGTTATTGGTGAAAAGGATAAGAAATATATTTGGGATCCTCTTTAGTCTTTACCACTACTCTTATGATGCATCTTTATGAAGCAAATATCTTAAAGTCTGGGGTCAATAAAATATAGCAGGCAAAATGAATAATAAATTTTAGGATACATTTTATATTTTGTGGAAAACACTTTTGTACATGATTTCTCATATCATAGGTATTTTCCATAATATGTCACAATATCAAGAAGTTTTAGTGACATAGGCACTTCCTAGACTAATCATGAATAAGAGACTCAGTTTTTGTGTTATTCAGTCTCTTCAAGAATGTAAAAAAAGAAAAAGAAATTGTTTAACAAAAACTTAGATTAAATCCCTCCTTTCTACCACAATTCAGGGTTTTAGTTTAATATAGACTAAATGTGAGCAAGGAACTTAATGAAAGTTCAAAAGCTTTGGCTGTTTTAATGAACCTCAAGCATCCTATCTAAGGGAAGTCTAATACCCAAATATAGAAAACTGGTAATAAGGACTGATAGAGTGTTAGAAAAGCATTGACAAATTAAAGAATAATCAAAGGAGAACAACCAAAGATGGTGAGGGGTTTGGAAATAAAAATCAAAGGAAAAACATTCAGAAAACATGGGACAGGAAAGGGGAAGGAAGAGAAATGGGGTTTATATCACCTGTTTATCTCTTTATCAAATCTAACATGCTATGATGTCAAAGAATGATTCAAATTGCATCTATAGATATTCATTGGACAAAAGACAAAAGGATAAAACTGTAAGGCCTGGCCCGGTAGCCTCTGGCTGGAAGGCCCCCACCCGAACAAAAACCCATGAACATCAGGCATACAGCTGTTCAAACTCAGCCAATCAGGACCTGCCCTGACAAAGGAACCCCACTGCACACAGCCCGTAGCTATGCCCACTGCACACGTCCCTTACTTATGCCCCCCAGCCAAGGCCCGTAGTTATGCCCCCTGGCCTTAAAGCATGCAAAACTCCTAACCTACCACAGGAGGCCCCATAGACATCATCAGCACCCCCACTAGCTAGCCTATATCTAACCCCGCCGCTCCTAGGGGGGCGCAACTTTCCTAGCCCGCACCCTGAGCACCCGGACCAGGGAACCTCGCCCTGGGACAATAAAATTTTAAACTCTGACTCAGTTTCTCTGATTTCTCAGTCAGCCTACCATTTAAAACCTGACAAAAACCATAGCAGGAAGCTTTTTGAGTGCCTATTACGTGCCAAACAATCCCTATATATAAGGTCATTTAATTCTCTAGAAAAACTTAAGAGGAGATTTCCAGGAAGATGGCCAAATAGAGACAGCCCTGGTTGCAGATGCAAAGGAACTGAGAAGCAGCAAGCTGGAGCCTGGTGTGGAGGCACAGAGCCAGTGAGGGTGCACAGACAGGAGCCAGGGACTAAGAAGTAAGCTAGACACCTCCCTTGTGTGTGCTACCTTCACCAGCATAATCCCATGGCCCATGACTCAACCCATGCATCCGAACCCCATCACCTACTTCCATTCCCATGCTCCAAATACCCCAGCCGCACCAGCCCCCAGTGCATGTACCCACCCCACCCCCCCACCCCAAGTGCAGCCCAACACATCTCTCCTGCACCCCTCTTGAGTACTACCTACCCTTCCCTGTTCCCTTCAGGCTGTT